>PVJA010045657.1:0-15525 GCA_004027025.1 Myocastor coypus | reverse complement strand
ATAGTATTGAAGTCTGTCATTATGGTTATCCTTTCTCTCTCTAATACAGAGATTATTTCTGTTCTGTTCTCCTTTGTACTTTTGTGTAGTTGTTCCCCTACTTGGGATGCTATTGATTTAGGCATGTCTTTGTCGACTTTAGATATTATTTCTGCTCTGTTGTCCTCTATACGTTTCTCCAGCCGTTTTTCCAATTCATGTGTTTCTTTATTTTACTTCAGATGTTATCTCTGATCTCAGTTGCTCTATAAGTTTCTGCACTTGTGTGTCTGCCTCACATGCTACCAATTCACAGGTTTCATCTGTATAATTCTCATTTTCTTCCATGATAGTGTCTTCTGTATTTGCTTTGGGTGGGCACGGGTCCTGAGATTGCCTCCTACTGCTTGTTGTTACCATTTTGTATGGAAGCAGCCTCTGCACTTTCGTGGTGTTATGCTGTGTCTATGGGCGTTTGGTCTGGAGACTCCAAGGTGGTTCTTGTACAGAGGTTCCTGACTCTTGTGTTGGGACTCTGGCTCTAGATTTTGTGAATCCTGGCGGATTGTGGTCTGTAGGTGGAGGTGGAGCTTTGTGATTGAATAGTCCTGGTAGGCTCGTGGACCAGATCGGTTGCCAAATGGGCTATTTGATGGGTTCGGTGCTGGAGCTTGTGCTGGAGGGGAAAAAAAAAGGGGGGGCGGGGAAAGGGAAGGCAGGCCAAGGATCCTGATCCAACTGCCTGGCAGGCTCTGCTCCCAGGGGTGCGGTTTGTGTCTGGACTGGAACAGGAAGTTAGTCGCAGGAATGCAGAGGCCGGGCAGAGGGGCGCAGGGAGCTTACCCGCAGCGGGCGCGCAGGCTCAGCTCCCAGCGGTGAGGTTTGGTTCTGGCTGGAACAGGAAAGTAGTCACGTGAACGCAGAGCCGGGGCAGAGGGGCGCAGGGAGCTTACCCGTGGCGGGCGCGCAGGCTCAGCTTTTTTCACGCTATTTTCTAAGTCCCTTTTGAATCAGAATTCTTATGAGAGAAAGAATCTACTTTTTAAGATCTATAAAATAAAATTAAATGTCTTAGTGAAAAAATACTAGCCAAGGAAAATATTCTTGAGAAAAATGCTCTTCAGAAATTGTAGAATACCCTAATATATGCATTTCTACAATGTATGATAAAAGTTATTCAATCTTACCTCTCCCAAAACAACAGTAGAAGCTGACAGTTTCTCAAGATGTTCCCCAAAATTTCTAAAAGGTAGACAATTACAATGACAACAAAACTTAAGAAAAGAAAAAAAGTAATTGTCTTTTTGAGAGAGGGTTTCACTATGCAGTGTGGGTTGGTCTTGAATTCACTTCGTAATTGATTGATTGATTGATTGGCATCAGTGTTTGTACTGAAGAACTTGCACTTGCCAAGAATGCACTTATTCCACTGAGCTACAACAACAGCAATAATAATTTACTTTCTTGAGTGCTAACACACTTTGTAAAACCCAACTTTATTCCTTCCAAGAGCAATGGCTCTATGATATTAATGACTCCCAGGTGGTCACATTTCTTAAACTTCCCACAACCTCTTAATGCTGACACATTGAGGACTAAGGTACTAATAAAGGATGATATGAGGAACATATTCAGACTTAGGACACGACATACAAGGCCTAAAGGATCTCACAATATATTTTCAGCCTCCCAAGTGCTGTGATTACAGGTACGTGCCATCATGCCCAGTCTCAATCCCCATCTTAGTGGGCCCGGAGGATGAGGGTGGCTGGCAGGGCAAGCCAGGAATTGAACTCCAGCCACTGTGCTCTGCCTAAGCATTTGCTTTTGTCCATTGAGCTATCTGGCCAGTCCATCAACATTTGAATTTCTTATGCATGCAAATCGTCTGGTGTTAATGCTAAAGGTTCTTTATATCTCCAGAACTCTGACTAACCACACAAGAGACTGGAAAATGTTCTAATTTCTCTGATCTCTGTTCTTCGCTGAAAAGAAGTAAAAGCTAAAGGAGAGCTGTCAATTATTGGTCTGTGTTGAAGGTGTGCACAAACTGGACACTGAGAACCTAAGCAAAAGAGAGGGAAAACAAATTGGTTCTGTGCGTTAAAGAAATTCATGTCCAAAGAATATGTAATGTATAAGCTAACTGAGTAGAAGTGTAAGAGTTTCTACATGACAAAGAATACAGTCCTTCACAATTGATTAAGAAAAGTTATTGTGAGCAACAATTATAAAACTTACAACTTCCTATATTTTAAGGAAGTTTTGATACAGCACATTATTCAGTTTACTCAATTTGAGTGGCAAAGCTTGGAACATATGCAAAAATAGCACAAAAAACCGTGAGCAAAAACTGTCTCTGAAGATACACCACTTCTGAATTTCTAGATACAGATATTTAATCAGTAACTTATACTTAACATCTCATGCCATTAGACAAATGTGAATGCAAATGACACTACAATCTCATCTTAATCTAGAAAGAATGACTATTATCAACAAATCAAATAATATCAAAGCTTCTGGGAAAAATATACGCTTGTACATTGTTAGATGGAAAGTAATTTAGCATATCATCATGGAAATCAAAGTGGAGATTCCTCAAAAACCAAAAGTAGAAATTCCATTTGAGCTAGCTATTACTTTTGTAGATAACTTGTCAAAAATGTGGACACAATATACTACAGTAATTCATGAATACCCATGTCTACAGCAAGACAAATCATATTGAAGCTGCTCCATGTGTCCACCAGCAGATGAATGGCTGAAGAAAATGTGACATTTATGCACAATAAACTATTATTCTATCATTAAGAAAAAGTTATTTTCCAGAAAATAAATGCACCTTGAGATCAGAATATTAAGTGACATAAATCAAATACAAAACATAAATATTATATGACTTCTCTTAAATGAGAAACCCAAAATCAAAATAAAGGGCAAAATAAAAGATAGTAGCAGAAATAAGTATTGAGTTCTTTGACAAGTTGGAGACAGAACAAGAATTCAAGGATAAGGTGGGAAAAAGAAGGAAAAGGGGATGAAAGCTAAAAAGAAGAGTTATGTACATGTATAAATCACCATAAGGGATATAATCCTTATGTTTTGTGAATATGGACTAGGAAAATAATGAAACCAGAAAAAATGTCAAATTTTAATAATGTTAGGTAAAACGGAACAGAATACTAAATTTTATCTATAGAAAGAATAAAAACCATGAAACCAGTATTTTACCAAATAGAAAATATTTATTTTTATAAATAAAAATAAATGAAATTATGTTGTGAAATATTATGCTAAATTGAGAAATTCACAAGAGTTGGGATGTTAAAATTTAGTGGGAAAACAAAGTAAAATCGACAACTTTAGCAAACTGAAAACGTTGTAGAAAATATGTTTTGTAGCAATCACAATGTAAAGGATATGAAAACAAGTGGAGGTATATAGGAACAAAATTCCTGAAAAATTTGAAATTGCACTAGTACTAATTCAAATATTCACCAATAGTCCTTCAAATAAGTTTTTAAAGTTTATGTAGGAACTGAAATTTTTGGGAAAAATACTAATATATATATATATATATATATATATATATACACACACACACACACACACACACACATATATATATATATATATATATGAATTATACTAATATAAAACAACCAACTAAAATAAGGCTGTATTAATAAAGGAATATAAAGTTGAAAATAAAACATAGAAAATCAATATTAGATATAAATTCTACTTTATCAGTGCTTATATAGAGTATAATGAATTACATATTCCAAACACAAAAACTTAGAGTGTATATATACAAATGAATGAATTATATGAGGTATATAAGAGAAATTTTAGATCTATAGAATCCTAAACTTAGAAAGTAAGATTAAGGCGAAAACAAGCATTGGAGAATCAGTATGTCAATAAAACCTATTTATTATAAACCTAACTAAACAGATGTTACAGCTAAAACGGAAGTTTTCCTAGAGAACAGAGGCTATTGTATGCTAATAACAGAACCAGTCAATTAACAAATTATGTCAATTATAAGTACACATGAACCTAAAACCTGAATCCAAATCAGAACTAATGAGAAAAACAATACAACACTAACTGCTGGAGATCAATATTACAAATGTACAAATAATCAGGAAACAAAACACAATGTATAATTAAGGATATAAAACAGTAACATTTAACATGTTTTGCAGAATATTCTACTCAATGATAGCAAAATATGTATTCTAAGTGAAGTTAGGATGATTTTTGAATGAAAACATGTATTAGCCCATAAATTGAGTGTTAAAAAGCAAAAATATTTCCAAGTGTTTTAAAAACACATTGGAGTAATATTATAATTCAAAAAGAGTAGAACACTTGGAAATTTTTTAAAATGTATAAATTGAGGAATTCATCATACATAATCATTGGCTTGAACTCACATGAGCAATAGTCAGTGAAATGAAAATATGACACATTAAAATATATTATTGAGAGAAATATTAGAAGAAGGGCTAGCAGTATAGCTCAGTAGACTTAGCAATTGCTTATTTAAGCACAAGGGCCAAGGTTGGATCCTGGAACTGCATGAGGCACCTCCTCTGCGCCTTGGGCTTGCTAGGCCTTTGATGAAGTAAGGACATGGTGGCGTACACCTGGCAGAAAACAGGAGGTTCACTAAGAGTGTTAATTGTGTAGTTAGACCGTGCAAAAACAAAAAAAGAAAGAAAGAAAGAAAGAAAGGCAGACAGAAAGAAAGAAAGAGTAGATGAAACATTTCTGAATTCAATCTAAGATGCCAATATTATCCTAATGACAAAGTTATGATAGACAAGAATCCTATAGATAATTATTTCTTATAAATTTAGGCACAAAAATCCCCAATAGAATTCTTCCAAATATATTCTCACAAAATATAAGATCAATTATACAACATATTTAACTGATATAAATATCAGAAATGCAATGTTGACTTAATGTATGAAATTTATATAAAATATAGGTTAAAAAAATGAATGTAAACATACATATGATCATCTAGGAACACAAAATTTATAAGAATAATCCAGTACCTTTTACGAAAAACAAATCCACACATGAGAAAATGAGGAATAACGTTAACTTTTACATCTTTTCCAATATCATGTAGAAATATGCTACAGCTTATGTTTCACTTTCACAGTAGTTGACTGAAATTTTTACACATAATTTTGGGGAAAACAGAAGGAAGGATGTGCTACATTTTTATTCAATATTGCCCTAAAGGTTCTACTCTGAGCCCGTAAGCAGGAGATATAAATAAAAGACCTTCATGTTATGTGATAAAAAAATATCTATTTTCAGATACGATTTTCCATATGGAAAATGTTAAGGAATCTCCAAGTACTACTAGTACTGATAATAAGTCCAACAAATTCACTGCAGAGATCAAAAGAAACATCAACTGTATTATATAAATGAGTATTGAATAATATAGGAATGAAACTGATTAAATAAGTTTAATGTAAAGAAAATTAAGAAATTATGAATAAATGGAAAAAAGAATGAATATTTTCATACTTAAAAGAATAAACATGCTTGAAATCATCATAGATGGCCTAACTGAATAGAATGAGATCCCATTTGTATGGCTTGTAAGTAATAATATTATTAAAATGGCAGTAAGAGCCAAATGGAATTGTTGTTTTAGTACAATAATTTAAACACCCTACCTCGTGTTTTTCTCTGCAAATGTTGACATGATAATCTTGAAATGGATGTGAAACTGTGAAGGACCCGGGAAAAAAAAAAAAAAAAAAAAAAAAAAAAAAAAACTTACATAAATGCAAATTTAGAGGACTTTAAAAGGCCCTGTAATGCCACAGTATTCAACATTATGTGGTTCGGGCATACATGTACATAAAAAATTTAAAGAAATAAAAATAAAAGTTGAGAAATAAACCTAGACATTTATGTTTACTTTGAACAAAAGTGCCAAAAATTCAACAGAAGATATTGTTTTTTCAACAAATGATACTAAGGCAACTTTGTATGCAATTGCAATAAAAGTAAAATCAGACTCTTAGCTTAAGTAATGAACACAAAATAGATTAAATATCTAAGTATAGGAAGAAACAAAAGAAAAGTTAAAAAAACATAGTAGTAAATCTTTCTGATTTTCGACTAGGCAAGAAAATGTAGGTATGATACCAATCACATAAGCAATAAAAAGTAGATAAATTGAAACACATGAAATAAAAATTTTTGTCCTCCAAAGGGTATTCCTTAGAATTGATGGAAAGAAATGCTTTGTAAATACTGTGTCTGGTAACATGTAGTATCCATAATATATTAAATATTCAACATTTGACTATAATTGGGAAATTGTCTTTTAATTAAAAATGAGCAAAAGTTACATTATTTCTTCAAATTAAGACCATAAAACATGAGTAAATATATGAAAAAATTTTGTGTATGTTAGCACGAAAAATGTATATTTCACAACCACTAAGATAATTATGTTTGTAATGTTCTCAAGGATACTTAAAATTTCAAATGTTAAATAGCTGATGGGACTATAAATGGTACATTCTTTCTGGCAAGCAATTTGGCATTTCCATAAAAATCATAAACAGAAAATTATTAAGATCTCAACATATAAATATATAGTCAAGAGAATAGAAAAAAGTGACCACACACAAGAACGCACATTAAAATAATAACAGTATTATTCATATTAACACCAAAGCGAAAACAATCATAGTTGCCATAAGTTGCTGAATACACAATGAACTTGGTACATCCAAATAACAAACTGAAGTATTAATGCATAGTAAGATGTGTCTGAGTACCACAAATATTACGGTAAATGGAAGAATCCAGCCCACGTGGTAACACATTATTTGACTCCATTTATATTAAATGTCTAGAAAAGATGAGTGTATAGGAGGAGATATAAGCTTAATATTAATCATCAACAATTCATGTGGATTGTGTAATGATTGGAAGAAAGAAGACCTTAGTTTTTACTGTAGTCTTTGGATCAGGGTTTGAGGTAAGGTGTTATTTTGGAGCCTGAGGAAAATGTTTTAGAATTAACCATCATGGTTATACAGCCTTGGAATTATGCAGTCGGGAAAACTGCTGACTGGAATACTTTTAAGTGGTGGGCATTCATTATGACTTGTCATTCATATTTTAATAAATATATACAGAAAAACACAAATGAGTTGTAGTAAACAGATTCCTTAAGGACATTTTTAAAAACATGGATTTAAATTCATAATACTATTGTAAAAATCATGAGTTGTTTAGTTTTTAAAAATCAGTGAAAATGATTGATCATATTAATTGATGAGGAGAAAATTACATGTTCTCTCTGTAGATGTTGGAAAGTATTTTACAAAATTTAGTGACAAGTCTCAATTTTAAGATCTCAAACTGTATAAATCAATCTCTTTAACAGGTTTAATTATATTTATCTCACCACAAAAAAATTATCTTTAGGAAACATAGCAATTGTTAAACTCAAATTCAGCAAGGATTTTCAATTGCCCACTAATTCTACAATTGTACTATTATTTACGATTTATTGCACAGAAATAAACATATAAAATTAGATAAGAATTATCCAAGTACAAAAACAGTAAAGATGAAAAATCTATAAACAATATGATAAATCCATACATTGTGTAAATAGAGAACACAAAAATGTTAAGTAAGGAAATAATCATCAAAAGAAACAGTTTTGTAAGGCAGTGGAATATTACATATTATACTAATATGCATTATTTCTAACTTCCAATAAGGATAGTTTAATAAGGTATGTATTAATCAACTTAAAATATATAATAGCCTACAAAAGAAAAAAATTCTAGGTCTATTTTATTTCTAAAACAATCAGTATTGTTTACTTTCCGTATGCTATCAATAGGTCTTCTTTCTTTCTAAAATATTAAATGTGCCAAAATACACATAAAACAGAACCTACCATATTAATTGTTTTAAGTGTATACTTCAGTAGTATTGAAGAGAAAGCTCTGAAGCACTAAAAAATACAAGAATGTATTCCCAAGCTGTCCACTTGCATATTAGAAAGATAACATTACATATGTATGAAATCTTTCTTCCATGGAAATGTATAAATATATATTGTTGTCCGTGTGAATATATACAGGCTATGTCTTTAATCCAAAATTATTTTTTTGTATAGTTCTTGTGGGAAAACACACAAGGCAGCAACATCAAAACTCTGGAGAAGATAGATAATGAGGTTATATTTTTAATCTTTCCTATATTACCGGATGTCTTCTTTCTAATGAAATCATCACAGATGACTTTTGTTCCACTTTGATATCTGCTTTCCATCACATAAAATTCTGTCAGTGAAATTTGAATTCAATCTGTAGACAGGTTTGCTATGTTTTCCATGATATTTTTCAACAAAACTTTTATCAGGACACAGGCTTTTACTCCTGTTTGAGTGGTCCTAAATATTCTATGGCAGAGTTGTCTCCTCCAAACTCATATAAAGGAGAAAATCGCAGAAAGTGCTGTGTACAGGCATAAGGTAATCTATGCAACTTTTAGCTATGGTTCCAGGAAAATATTAATAAAACTCAACAGTTAAGTGTCTGTAGAGTGGAGATGCCTGTGAATTTCACTGTTATTAAAAGTAGAACTCTATAAGCACTTTTGGTTTTTAACATTGAGAAATATTTCATTATTTGTCATAAAAAAAATAATCTAGCTAGTAGACAGAAACAGCGCCTCAAACAAACCCTGAAAATTGTAACCAATTTAAAAGATGTATGCCTGCTTGGAACATTTTTGTACTTATAGGATAGACTGATTAAGTTTTTTTCTCAATGACTTACACTGAAGAATGTACTCCATCCTCTATCCTTGATTGTTTCATTGATTGATTGATTGATTGACTGACTGACTGATTGATTCATTGACTAATTGCAGTACTGGAGATCAAGTTGACAGCCATAAGCTTATCAGGCAGGGTGTATCCTCTATGCTGATGGACAAATATACTGCTGTCATGCTCCATTTATACTAAATTATTATAGCCACTGCAAAAGGGGATGGATTCACATTTCAATAAGTCAATGGATTTGCATGTGTATATAAGCTGATAGACAATCTAAACATTAATATATACCAATTATCATGTAGATTTCCCCTGTAGATATAATTTTAAAGTATGTGTTCTTCAATATATCTATTAGCAAAATGTTAGTGCACCTCCTAATATACATTGCTTGTTACTTCATAAAGAATTTGAGCTCTAAGAGGAAAGAGCAACAGTTTAAAGTTGGAAAATTCACCAGGCGTGGTGGCGCACACCTGTAATCCCAGCACTCGGGGCGCTGAGGCAGGAGGATTGGTGCGAGTTCGAGACCAGCCTGGGCTACAAAAGTGAGCTCAAGGCCAGCCTAAACTGTACAGCGAGACCTGTCTCAAAAAAAATTTTGGAAAATTCAAGAATTGGTGAAAGTACATTGCTTAAATGACCTATGAGAAAATATAATATAAAATATACAATGTAAACATTAGATATTAGGATCTATTTTTTCTAGCTTTTCTGGATTAAAAATTGCTCTGCTCTTTTAAAATTTGTTTCTTTTCACCTTATATGTTCCATTTCTGTATTCTACTTTGAATTCAAATTTGGCAACTGTAATACAGGAAGATAATCATGGATAAGTTTAGGAGCACAACAGCTGTCATTTTAACTTAATTAGGACAGTGTTTTACTGGACCTTCACAGTAGGATAATGATTGCACCACTTTGTCTTTGTCTCTTGTCTACAAACTCTTGCGTGAAGAGTTGCTAGTCATTTAGTGATCAGTCTAATAATTTAACTTTTTCTGAGTATCAAACATCTTAGGCTTGACTTGGTATTGGTGTTTTCTATAAATCACTGACATTCTAATAAATCTCTATAGAATGTGATAAAAGATAAATAGTATGCCAAGGAAGAGTCCCTTAGAAATAAAACATTCTATGAGACTTTCACACAGAGCAAACTGTTCAAGCAATGGCTGTGACTCACCCACACAACCTACACTGAGATCAGTTCTACAAAGCACTGTACATGGTTCCAAAGTAAGTACTGAGAGGATTTGACTGACCTTGGGAGATACAAAAGTTACATGTTTTGTTATACAGGTCTTGCTTTAACTTGCTCTTAAACACCCAGTAGAAAAGTTTAAACATGATGCGTAAAACATGAAGCTAGATTAGATTGATGAGCTGTAAAAGGCTTAAATTAACAGCTTCCAACATTGTCAGTTTTACTGCGATTATTGAATGTTGGATTGTGTACACAACTACTTTCTGTTAGTTCAGTGGGAAGAAATTTGGTTGTAGTGATAGTGACTTTAAAAATTATAACATCTATGCCCTGTGCTCTGTATAACTAATAGGAGGACAACAATATGCATTGTATCAAATATTGAAATGTACTACTAATATTTTTTAATCTGTTGCATTTTTATATATTATTATTTCTTATTAAATAACAAAAATTCAGTTTTTTTCAAGGTAACTGAGAAATTAGAATACATTCAATTTCTTTTCTCTTATCATATATAATAAAGTAATAATATATTGCCCCAAACAGTAAAGTTATTTCATGAAAACACATGACCACTGTAAAAAAAAAATATTTCCTGTCATTTGTCATGTAAGTTCAAAGGACAAACAACAGAATACCTCTTTCTGCTTAATAAAAATCATGCATTTAAATCTGTGGTCTTTACTTATTACAATGCACAAAAATATCATTCTGATCACTGCTGTCTTTTCCGTGTTTGACAGCAGAGTCTCTTGATGAATTTTTGAAAATTTTCTGATCAAATGTATG
This sequence comes from Myocastor coypus, assembly GCA_004027025.1. Lineage (NCBI taxonomy): Eukaryota > Metazoa > Chordata > Mammalia > Rodentia > Myocastoridae > Myocastor > Myocastor coypus. The sequence goes on along the minus strand of PVJA010045657.1, from coordinate 4,687 downwards.
TTCTCATTTTTTTTTTTTGTCTTTTTGAGACAGGGTCTCACTATGCAGTTTAGGCTGACCTTGACCTCATTTTGGGAGTCCAAGCTGGTCTCAAACTCACACCAATCATCCTGCCTCAGCCTCCCAAATGCTGGGATTACAGGTGTGAGCCAACATGCCCGGCTCTTTCTCTTCTTATTATACAGATTTTTACTAGTTTTTAATATTGCATTAAGCACCTAAATGTGCTTTTTAGATGCTTTCATTATCTCACACTCCTTATATATATTTGGATTTTATTGTAAAACTATAAATAATTGTTTTGAATTCCAAAATAAAATATAAGAATACTATACTAGTTTCTTTTTCCTATCAAAAACAGAAAGTTACTAAGAATTATGATTCCTATTCTGTGAAAACTAAAGAAATGTAGTTCCACGTGAGTCTCATAATACTGAAATTAGATTCTTGTTTTCCTTTTTTAGGGAGTGGAAATTGTATTTTAATAAAGTTTCTTAGGAACTTGTGTGAAAAATAATATAGGTAGTGATTAATTTTTTAATAAATATGATTCCAGTACACTGAGCAAATATGCTTTATTAGATATAACCAGAATGAGTATAATTCTCCTGCCCAATTAACATTTATTCATCATAAGACTAAAAGTCTTCTTTATTATTGATAAAACTTGGAGAAACTCATGACTTCTGTAATAAAGTCCTCCATTGATTTTTAATAACAATGTTAGTAATTATATCTTCCTCCTCACAATATTCATGTATAGAATGAGGAAAAGTAGAAAGAACACATGATATTGTATTTATATTAAAAAAAAAAGTTTGCTTCCTCGTAGTGTCCCTTAGAAGACTGTGGGAAAAAAAAACAAAAGAAAACAAAAAACATCTCACCAGTAGTGACTTCCATAGTACCCATACACTGTTTTCTGAAAACTATTCTACATCGGAAATAGAAAACTTCTCAAAAATAGCCTACTTCATGTCTGGAACAAGTAAAATAGAAATAAACTTATAAAAGAGCATTGCTGTATTAGAGATTTATTGTCTGTGTACATTTTTCCCCAAAACCCTCATGCAGTCATTGAGGTGAAGTTCTATAGTTTGTGATTAATTCATGATCCAAGGCTGGGATGATGGATCTGAGTACTGCTGGGATTATGGGTGTGAGTGTTGCTGAGATTATGAGTGAGAGTGCTATACCCAGCTTGGGTTAAACAGAGTGAGTGAAACTTAAGGGAGACAGACTTCCTATGTGTGGCCATTGTTGCCTCCACTCTCCCATTTGCTCTTGCTTTTTGCTATTTTCCACCACTATGAACTCTTGTCCTCTGTCATGTGTGACTCTGCCTTGGAGCCCGCTGAGTGTCCACTGAAACCTCCAGTAACTGTGAGCTAAATAAACCTTTCCTTCCTTTATTTTGGGTGTCAGGAATTTTGTCCCAGCAACAAGAGAAGAGTAACTGAGGCAAAGACCTAGTATTCAAAAAATCGAAGCTGTATCTAAAAATGTTATAAATGAATAAGAAGTTCCTGTCAATCACATCTGGAGTGTTTTTAGCAATAAAAATTAGTACAGGGCCGGGCGTGGTGGCGCACGCCTGTTATCCTAGCACTCGGGAGGCTGAGGCAGAAGGATTGGTGTGAGTTTGAGACCAGCCTGGGCTACAAAAGCGAGCTCAAGGCCAGCCTGAACTGCATAGGGAGACCCTGTCTCAAAAAAAAAAAAAAAATAGTACAAATGGTAGTTTATTCTAGCATATTACATAAAAATAAATCCATGAATCTATCATTATACTCAAAAATCATTAGGGATGAAAGATTTTCTTACATATTAGCTAGTAAATATGGGAAAAATGAGAGAACTGGTAAATTATCACTTGACAACTAATAGTACAGTAATGCATGCAGGCGAAGATTATTAACGTGTAAAGTTATTGAGAAATAGATATTCTTTATTACAAACTATCACTCTGCCGGTTAACAATTATCTTGCAGAGTAGAAAATGTAACTTCAGAATGGATAATAGTTGCATGTAAGGTAGGATTTTTGTCACTGATGCAGATTAATTGCTTTTGGTATAAACATAGTACAGGCAATTCTATGTGTTTCCAGTCAAGAGCTCACTAAGTAGATTGATTGGCAAAGTTTTCATTTCAATAAATAAATATAAAAATATCAATATTATTTAGAGGTCATATTTATAGGTCTACATCAGAGGTGCAAGCAAAGAAATAATAAAATTTAGGAAAGTTGTTCTAGTAGTGGAAACGTACATGTAATATGGAAAGCACATATTTAATCTTTAAAATATGTATCATTTTGTGGTTGTAAATTTTACACATACATTATATATTCCTGCATATGTGATGTATTTCAAAATAATAAAGACTTGTGAACAAATATGTTTAGACAAACTCTAAAAAGGAAAATCAGTTATTACCTTTAAAAATTCAAAGAGGAAATGCATTTTAATAAGCACTTAAAATAATTCATGGGCCAGGGAGTTGGCTCAGTAGAATAAACACTTGCCTGGCAAGCGCAGGGTCCTAAGCTTAATCCCTGGTAATTAAAAAAAATTATAAATCAAACCTGGTGCTGGTGCTAGAAAGAGAGCTCAGTGGACTAAGTACCTGCTTTGGTAAGTGCAGGGAACAGTGATGAGAGCTTAATCCCCATTTCTGCATACTATGCTGGCCTCAAACCAGTTACTGAGTACGGGAGTGGTGGCATACTCCTATAATCAGCAGTAGGAAGGCTGAAATCATGACAATCACTATGAGCCTGAGCTACATAGTGAGATGCTGTAGCAAATATACAAAAATATTTCATGTTGATTCAGTGTGGTTTAATAAAGGAGCAATATTGAAGATGCTTAGAAAAAACAGCTAAAAATAGAGGCAATTGGAAGAAAGGGTGAGATACACATCCTAATGCCAAAATCAATGTGAAATAAGAAACATGTAGATTTAAAAAAGGTGTATGACTTTATAAAATGTTGAATGAGACCACAAGACTACCAGTAGAACTGTACATGGACCAAGAACCACTGTTCTGTGAAATTTCAAAAAAATTGACAGACCAAAATAGTGCAGCTAACTCAAGCAACACAGGATAATTTTGGGATGTACTACCCTTCACTACGTTCACCTTCTTCCATACAGAAGACTTTGCAGTTTGGAACCAAATTTCACTGGAACATACATGGACATACTGTCAGGAAACTTCTCAATCATTGACAGGCTTCTGTTTATTTTTTAAAATTTTATTTTTGTTATTGTGTCATAGTAGCTAATTCAAAACTCCAGAGACAAGTTTAGGGACTACTGAGGTGGAGATGAGGGCAGTGATTGAAACAACATGACTCTTCCTGCCTCAGGAACAGTGATTTTAATAAGGCATTCAGGTGCATGGAACTTAAGTAGCCTCGGGTTATTGTGTGCAAATGGGACGTCAGCACTCACTGTACCACTACTCCACAACTGGAGAAGAAATTGAAGTGAGAGTGAGAAGTCTTAGGGTGTCTCTTTGAAGGTGGCTGGAGCAGTATGCCCCCATGAAAAAGCCAACATGAGAGAATAGAGACACATTAGTGGAGGTGGAATTGAGGAGGCTGTGTAAGCACTGGGAGGTATCAGCTGCACACAGGTCTGCAAGCAGCCATTTGCTGTCTCTTTCTAAGGGTGCGAGAGAAAAAGAAAATCTGACAGAGAAACACAGGTTAAGAACATGTGGGCAAGCCACTGATGACCATCCATTCTGCTGGCTGAAGACTGGCTCCAGCCTCCACATCTGGAGGCCAAGGTCACAACCATTCCCATCAATAATTCCTCTGAAGCCAGTCTTGGTGGCGCATGCCTGTAATCCCAGCACTCGGGAGGTTGAGGCAGGAGGATTGGTGCATGTTCGACCAGCCTGCGTTACAAAAGTGAGCTCAAAGTGAGCCTGAACTGCATAGTGAGACCTTGTCTCAAAAAGACAAAAAAAATTCCTCTGAATTCTTGGTGGGATAATCCAATACAGTTTTTGGTACATACTTGGACATTACCATAGAGCTATGGATGTCAGAGTAATTTTATTGTTTGTTTTGGTTTCCTATGTTCGGTCTGGACTGAACCAAGGGCAAACTCTATGATCATCACCAAAGAAACAGCAGAAGCATTTCACAAACCCAACATATATTAATGATAAAAAACGCCCCACAAAAAAATTAAGTGAGTGGTTTTACTTCAATTTTATAAAAATCAACCTGTAATAAATGAAGAACTAAACTCATATTAAATGGAGAGAAACTGAAAATTTTTACTCTAAGGTTAGGAATAAGACAAGGATACCCAATAACAGTAACTTTATTCAGTATAGTTTTAGAAGTGCTGGCCAGAAAATTTAGAATGGAAAGGAAATATAGAATAAGTTAAATTATCATTATTCACAGATGACATGATATTCTACCTAGAAAACTCCAAAAACTCAACCAAAAGACTTGTAGATTTCTTTTTTTTTTCCAATTCTTTTATTGTTTAAATTTAACAATGGTTATATTACATATTTTCATCATCGGATCAGTTTAGATTAATACATATAGGTATATAAGATTGATCAAACAACTAAACATTAACCTTTCTAAATCCACATTACTTTTTTTTTTTCTTTTCCCCCTTTTTTTCTTTGAAAGTTGACATATTACATATTG
>PVJA010045656.1:0-15525 GCA_004027025.1 Myocastor coypus | reverse complement strand
TTTTTTTTTTTTTTTTTTTTTTTTTTTTTTTTTTTTTTTTTTTTTTTTTTTTTTTTTTTTTTTTTTTTTTTGTGGAAAGAGAATTGAACTTAAAACCTTGTGCTTGCCAGGCAGGTTTGTGCTACTGAGCTATATCCCTGGCAGTACTTATTTACTTAAGTTCCATTTCTGTTCATTGCAAATGTAAAGGAATAGTTGTTTTCTGTGTAGTGAATTTATATCCTGCTACCTTGCAGAATTTGTTTTTTCTAATAATTTTTATTAGATTCTGTAGGATTCTCTATAAGATCATGGTGTGAAAAGAAATAGTTTTACTTATTTCTTTTTTTTTTTTTGGTGGAACCAGGGTTCAAACTCACAACCTTGCACTTGCCAGGCAGGCACTTGTGCCACGGAGCTATCTCCCTGGCCCTACTTATTTCTATTTGAATGATTTTTACTTATGTTCTTGCCTAAGTTTTTTGGCTTTTAACTTCCAGAACTTTCTATGAAGAATCAAAGTGATTTAAGCAGACGTTTTTATCTTACTCCTTATCTTAGGGGCGGATATTCACTATTTCATTATGTTTGCTTTATATCCTAGGATTTTCATTGATTTCCATTAATAGAGAAAATTTCCTATCTTTAGTATACTGTGGGGTTTTATTTTAATCGTGAGTTAGTGGTAGAGATTTTCAAATAATGTTTTGTTTTGTTTTTGGTATCTACTGAAATCATGTGTTTTTATTGATTTTTAGATATTAAATCGATCTTGGGCCAGTATTTGACTCTGTACATGTTTCCAGATTTAGTTTGCTAGTATTTTGTTAACAGTTGTTGTGTGCTGGAGTTTAAACTCAGGACCTTTGTGCTGAGCTATACTGTGCGCACTTAAAAAAAAAAAAAAACAAAAAACAAACAAACTATTTTGACATTTATTCTTATTGAGTCATTGGGTTGCCCAGGCTAGAATTGAACTTGTGATCTTCCTGCCTCAGGCTCCCAGAGTGTTGGAGTTATAGTTACCACACCTCACTTTTATGTCCATATTTGTGACACATAGTGATCTTTAGATTATAGTATTTGTGGTATCATTATTGGTTTTGGTATCAGGGTGATCGTGGCCTCATAAGTTGGAAAGTTTTCTCTGTTTTTCTGTTTTATGATAGTGTTTGTGAAGTGTTGATTTCTCTTTTAGAAGTTTGGTCGAATTTGTCAGTAAAGTCATCTGGGTATAGTTTTCTCTCTGCTTAGGTTTCAGGTTACTAACAGTCTTTTTTTTTTTTTTTTTGTCTTTTTGAGACAGGGTCTCGCTATGCAGTTCAGGCTGGCCTTAGACTCACTTTTGTGGCCCAGGCTGGTCTCGAACTCGCACGGATCCTCCTGCCTCAGCCTCCCAAGTGCTGGGATTACAGGCGTGCGCCACCACGCCCGGCTACTAACAGTCTTTTCTTGTTATAGATCTATTCAGAATTTTCTTTTCTCCATAATCATTGTATTTTGCTTCTAAGAGTTTATCTGCTTCATCTAACTTAAATAGTTTATTGATATATTGGTTGTCTAGTTACTCTTCTCTCACTGTTTGGATGAATACCTGACACTTAAAATGAAGTAAGGAAGGAAAGGTTTATTTAGCTTGCAGTTATTGGAGAATTCAGCCCATACTCAGCCGGCTCCAAGGCAGACTGGCACATGGCACAGAGCAGCAGTTCCTGGCAGGGGAACAATTGTAACAGAGGCAACAGAGAGAATCTTTCTCTCTGTCTCTTTTATGTTACATTTAGGCTATTGCCCCAGGCTGGGAAAGGTACACACAGCCATTATCCCGGCAGTACTAAGATCCATAGCCTCAGCAGGACTAAGACACATAATCCTAGTGGATCATGAGTTAGTCTCAAACTCTAGAAATCCCTGCCACACAACTGCATGACTCTTTGGGGGACAACTAGACATAAACTGTACCATTCTTCCCCTGGACCCCCAAAGTCTCATGCACATCACTTTGTGCAAAAGACATTTTAGTCTATCTCTAAGAGTTGCCAAAGTCCCAACAGTTTCAGCATTGCTGAAAAGACCAAGTCCCAAGTCTCCTCCAAGATCCAAGGCAAACTGTTAGCTGTGAGCTCATGTACAAAAGAAAAGTTAAACGTATCCAACATTGAAAGGCACAAAATAAACATTACCATTCCAAAGGTTGTAAACAACAGGGAAATATAAGACACTGAGATTAACACAAGACCGAAATCCAGCAAGGCAAACATTAAATCCTGTAGTTCCAACTGGGACATCTGAAGCAGTCTGCACTGAGTTGTGAGCTCCAAAGGCCTTATATGGCTCCATCCTTAAGACACTCTTGGTGGTAACTCCCATGGCTTTTCTGTTACGCTGACTTTGCTCCCTCTTTGCAGATTCACTTAGATGATCTACGTTTCAGGCTTTTCCAAACTTCTGGGGTTTCCACACTGCCCTCTCAGGGGCACACTGTCTGGCCTCCCATGCCTTCTTCCAAAATTTGCAGTGAAAGCCTTCTTAACCTCACAACTCCTGCATTCTGAATACACCTAAAACCAATGCCATGTGGATGATGCCAAGGTCTGCTGTCTGCTGGAGCAGTAGCCAGGCTTCCTTCTCTCTTGGTTGTAGGGGCTGAGTGCCTGGATTGGTGAACACTCCAACCCTGATTCCAAGGAACAAATTCTCCATGCTGGCACCGTTTTGCAGCCTGCTTTGGCCAATGCTGCCATTCTGGAATTTGGCTTTCTTCTTAAGGCAAAGTCTCTCTCCCTTGCAATTCTGAGGCTGCAAATGGTGGAGAGCTGCTACTGCCTGTGGTGTCTTCAGGCCATCTTTTTGATTCTTTGGTTCCTTCTCAGCAATGGAGATCCTTTCAGCTCCATCTTTGCAGTCCACAGCTTTCCCAGTGCTTCCTTTCTGGCCAAACTCGTGACATTTTAAATCATCCTGCTTTGCTCTTTGCTCTTGATTTTCAACATAAATCTGGCTAAAAGCTGCCAATAACAACTATGCCACCATCCCAATAGTTCACTGCTTAGAAATATTTTTTGAAATATTAATCAATCCACCATGCTTAATCTCAGTCTTAGGCAAAGTCTCTGGGCATGAGAAAAATTGTGACAGACTTTTAGCCAAGCCATAGCGCAAATCATCTGGAGTCCAACAACCAATGCAGTCTTTCTTCCCAGCAGAACCCTCCCCAATCTGGTCTTTACAGGAAGGCCTTCTGTCAGTCTTCTTATCTGAACTCTGACTCAATTCTCCCCTACTAAATAGCCTAAACTTTTCCAGCTCTTCACAAGTAGACGACCTCTCCAAATCTTTCCTATCTCTGCCCACAAGCCATTCTTTATATACAGGCTTCCAGACAGTCTTCTGCTATGAGGTCTGGCCAGAATTTCCCCTACTGAACAGCCGAAGTTTATCCAGATCTCTTTGCAAGTAGATGGCCTCTCCAAACCTTTCCTATCTCTTCCCATAAGCCATTCCCCAAAACTTGTCATCCACATGGTCAGGTTAGTCACAGCAATGACCCCACTCCTGGTACCAATTTGTGTCTTAGTTACTCTTTTCTCACTGCTGGGACAAATACCTGACACCCAAAATGAAGGAAGGAAAGATTTATTTAGATCACAGTTACTGGAGATTTCAGTTTATACTAGGCCTGCTCCAAGGCAGCCTAGGGCATGGCAGAGAGCAGCAGTTCATGGCCACAGAATAATTGCAACAGAGGCAACAGAGAGTCTTTCTCTCTGTCTCTGTTATGTTACATTTGGGCTATTGCCCCAGGCTGGGGAAGGTACACACAGCCATAATCCCAGCAATCCCAGTGGATCATGAGTTAAGTCTCAAACTCTAGAAGTCCCTGCCACACAACTGTATGAGGCTTTGGGAGGACAACTAGACACAAACCATAATGATGGTGTTTACAGTATTCCCTTTTTGTCATTTTTACTCCCATAAGGTAGGTAGTGATGTCTCCTCTTTGATTCCTGACAGACATTTGAATCTTTTTTTATTTTTTAATTTTTTCCTGGTCACTGCCTTAAATCTTTTTAGGCTTCTATAATGTAATACCATAGACTGGGTGTCTAATAACCAAGAGAAATGTATTTCTTAAGCTGTAGAGGCTGGGAAGTTGAGATCAGGGCACCAGCAGATTGGTCTCTGGTGAGAGTGCCCTTTCTTCTTCATAGATGAAGGCTTCTGGCTGTGTCCTCATGTGGTGGAAAGAGTGAAGACCTGTTTTAGTTACTTTTCTCATTGCTGAGAGAAAATACCTGACACTCAAAGTTAAATGAGGAAAGATATATTTAGCTTATAGTTCATAGAGGCTTTAGTTCATAGTTGCCTGACTCTAGGACAGAGGGCATTATAGACGAAAAACAATTCATGGCAGGGAGAAGGCAGGAAGACAGCAAAGCAGACAAATAGCAAGCAGTGAACTGTTACAGCAGCCTTCTTTCTGTCCCTTCTATTCCATCCAGGCTATGTGCCTTAGGACATGTAGCACTCATACCCAGGTAGGGCCTTCCCATTGTTCATACTCAGAACCATGCAAATCAATCAGTGGACTAATTTAGTAATCACATACCCTTGATCCCTGCATCAGAAACTCTAGATCCAGCCGCCTCTGAAAAGCTCCAGCTCTGAATACATGAGGCCTTGTGGGGACATCTGGGCACAGCTATAACAGGATCTCTCTGGCTTCTCTTTTATAAGGTCACAATGTCATTCATGACACCTCCTTCACTGCTATTTAATAGCATTCTTAGAAGTGCTAGGTCACACACTTTGATAAGAGCTATAAATTAATGGACCACAAAGACAAAATCAAAGTATGTTGCATTTCCAGTTGTACAGTGAACTAAGTAATTATTTAGAGACAATAACCACCCACTCTTTGGTGGGTTGTTAAAAAATAATAAAGGAATGTGTGGGCTGGGGATGTAGCTCAGTGGCATAGCATTTGCTTACTAAGCACGAAATCTTTGGGTTAGATTTCTAGCACTTCAAAGGAAACAAAAAATGAAAAATAAGCCTATGAAAACAAATGCAAAAACCTGAGCTTTCATATGTATCTATCTATTTTATTTCTTCTGTGGTACTAGGGATTAAACTTGGAACCTTGTGCTTGCCAGGCAGGGACTTATGCTGCTGAGCTTTTTCTCCAGCCATTTTATGTGTCTATCTTAATAATAAAGTAGAAAGTAGAACTTAAACAAATCAGTCAACCTAGTGTGGTGGCTTACAACTATAGTCTCATAGAGACTGAGCCAGGAGGATGAATTGCAAATTAGACTCCAGCCTAGGCAATTTAGGCAGACTGTCTCAAACTAAAAAATGTAAATGTGAGCTGGGACTATGGCACAGTGTGATTGCTCTGAGTTCAGTTCCTAGTTCTGTCCCCATGTGCACACACACAGACATACATACTTTATGGAAGCATGAAAATGATAACAGTGTGATATGAATGTTTTTCTAGATTTTTTTCTTTTTCAGACAAGATCTTATGTAGGTCAGGCTTGCCTTGAAATTACCTATGCAGCCCAGGCTAGCCTCAAACTTGTGGCGATCCTTCTGCCTCAGCTTCCCAAGTGCTAGTATTACAGGTGTGTGCCACCATGCCCAGAAATGTGATGTGAATTTTTATTTAGGATTTACAGAAGGACTTCTGTTTTATATAGGAAAACAGTATTTTAAATGTTAGTTATTTCTCTTCCTAAATTAATTGTACATTTTTCTATCAAATCCTAATAAAAAGTTTTTTGAAATTTACAAGAGTAAACATCCAAGAATTGTCTAGAAAATTGATAGGGGGGCCCGGCAGGATGGGTCAGTGGTCTAAAGTGCCTGCTTGGGGAAGCTTAAGTGGCTGCAGGGACCGCGGTTCGATCCCCGGCACCACATGCTGCGCCAGCCCTGCCCTCAGGGCAGGCTGAGCAGGCCATAAAAATAAATAAACTAAAGTTCTGAAACAAGAAAAAAAATAAAATAAAAAATTAAAATTACTTAAAAAAAAAAAAGAAAACTGATAGGGAGTAGACTAACATTAAAATACATTAAATGGAGAGAAATTAGGACTCATAGGGCTGGGCAGATAGCTCAGTAGAATAAATGCTTGCCTGGCAAATGTAAGGACCTGAGTTCAATCCCTGGTTCTACAAAAACAAAACAAAACAAACAAGAAATGGACTTATAAGTTTTAGGCAGAGGGCTAATTTGGGAGGATTTCTTGGCTTGCTAAATAAATAAGATCTTATGTTGATTTATGTCAGGTTTTTTTTTTTTTTGATAAGACAAAATACTTAACACTTAGAAGTGAAAGAAGTTTGTTTTGGCTTATAATTTATAGAGGTTACAGTCTATAGCTGGCTGGGTACAAGGCAGAGAGCTATTTCAGGCAGAGTGCAGCAGTAGCAGCAGTGGCTATCAGCTTTTTGGGGGTGTCACTCAGAACTGTGCTAATTCAAATCAGTGGACTGACTTAGTACTACATACCCTTCATCTCATTATTAGAAGATAAATGCAAGGAGTGAAAGATGTCTAATGGCTTTAGTGACTAGAAGTTTCTAAATGGCAGGGAAATCCTAATTCATTAGCTTGATAAATTGTGGGAAGAATGAGAATTGGGAGATTTTTATACCTGTACTCCTCAAAATGTGTATTAATTCATTCACTCATGTATGTTTTAAGTAAAAACAGCTAGGGTAGTACTCCACAAAAAAGTAAAAGATTAGAGCAAACTGGTAAGGGTTTTGACTTTTTATTTTTATTATTTTATTTATTTATTTTTTAGAATTTTTATTTTACTTATTTATTTTTTTCTTGTTTCAGAACCTTTGTTTGTTTGTTCACTCATTTCTATGGCCAGCTCAGCCCGCCCTGAGGGCAGGGCTGGCGCAGCATGTGGTACCAGGGATCGAACTGTGGGCCCTGAAGCTGCCCAAACTTTCCTAAGCAGGCGCTTTAGACCACTGAGCCATCCTGCCGGACCCCGGGTTTTGACTTTTTAAAGGTGAAAATTAGATTAGATGAAAAGAAGTCTTCATTTCAAATGAGAAAATCTATACTCTTAAACTGAATTTACCAGTATTTTTTTTGCTTTGTCTACATATAGTCATGTTGAATTTAAATAAGAAATGTCTGATATTTACTCTGTTGAAAAAAGAACCTAAAGTCAGGAAAACATTCACTGTGATTCACATCTTCCCTGGGTAGCCTGCTGTTTAAAGTATCATTCCTGGTGTGTCCTGGAGTCTCAGCCTTAGGGTTCCATAATGAGATGGAGTGGGGTTTCCTGTGAGCACTCTGGGATGATTGGCAGTGAAGTGAGGGCAATCATCACTTTTCATGCCTACCCCTGGTGATATTTCCCTGCTGTCTGGGGAAGGACTGAGAACAAATAGGACTTTGTGATGTCTCAGTAATTAGTGTATGTTGGTTCCAGCTGAACAAACTGGAGGGTAATGATCAGGTAAATGGAGGTAGAATAAATTAATATGGGCTAACGTGTAAGAGACCTTAGGGAAAAACTTATCAAAATTTTATAGGATTACTGGAACATCCTTACATCTTTTCATATTTATATGTCTTTGATATGTACATGTTCATCTGTTCGTATCTTTATTGGTGGATCTTCAGTTTTATTTTAGAGGTACATAGTAATTAAAGCAATTTAAATGTAAAAGCCTCAAACTGTCTTTTTTCTTTTATGTAATTTTGGATATTCTTCAACTTTTTTTTGGTTTCTAAGGAGTTAAAGAATTTTCTTAGGGGCCTGGCAGGATGGCTCAGTGGTCTAAAGTGCCTGCTTAGGAAAGCTTGGGTGGCTGCAGGGACCACTGTTTGATCCCCAGCACCAATGCTGCGCCAGCTCTGCCCTCAGGGCAGGCTGAGCCGGCCATAAAAAAATAAGCAAACAAACAAAAGTTCTGAAACAAGAAAAAAAATGAAAATAATAATAAAAAAGAATTTTCTTAAATATTTCAAATTTCACAAATTTGTTGATGAACTTATTTATAGCTAGTGCTGGGGCCCGGCAGGATGGCTTAGTGGTCCCAAGCGCCTGCTTGGAAAAGCTTGGGCAGCTTCAGGGACTGCGGTTCGATCCCCGGCACTACATGCTGTGCCAGCCCTGCCCTCGGGCAGGCTGAGCCGGCCATAAAAATGAGTGAATAAACAAAGGTTCTGAAAAAAGAAAAAATAAATAAATAAAATAAAAAATTCTAAAAAAAAAAATATAGCTAGTGCTATTAGTGATTCTCAGGTAGGAACAAATGACTAAGGCCAGGCTTGTACAAATTTTTTAGCACTGTTACCTGAGAAATACCAGATGGTCTTTATGTGTGTGTGTTTGTGTGTATATATACATATATATATATATATATATATATATATATATATATATATATATTTTTTTTTTTTTTTTTTTTTTTTTTTTTTTTTTTAGGTGGTATATTTCAGTAACTTTTTTTCCCCTCCCCAGTACTGGAGATGGAGCCCAGAGCTGAGCTACATTCCCCCCATTTTTAATTTTTTTATTTTGAGATGGGATCTCACTAAGCTCTCCAGATTGTGCTTGAATTTGTGATCTTCCTGCCTTCATCTCCCAGATGGTTATTACAGGAGTGCACCACAAGGCCTGGCTTAAGAAAATTAAATCATCCATCCTAGTAAAGGATATATTAAGATTATAGCTGTCAAGGTCCATGTTTTCCGTTGTTCTTAAATAGGTCAGAAATATTTCCAGGTGTTTAGATTGCAAGAGAAAATCTGTAGGGTTCTTTATTTAGGAAAAAAAGGTTATAATTGGCATCTTTCAACATGAAGTTTCTTAGTAAAACCATAATGTCCTGTGGCAGAGCCCCTGAGTACTGACTGTATTATTACATTTAATGATAAAGAAGAAAGTGTTTCCATTAGTGTGGCTTTGGATGTTGAAGTTCTGATAATTAGATAATCAGAGTGCTTCTTTTAAAATTTATAATTGCTCACTTATAAAATGTAGCCTTCATTAGCGTTTTTAGATTACAAATACAGTTTTTACCTATGCAAATTTAAAAGGGTGGAGAACTAATCAGAAAAGAAAAGCATTTAAGATGTCTAGACATTTTTTTGCTATTAAGAAAATCTTCTTTTGCAGAAACATTATACTCTGTGAATTTTAAATGTTTTGATTATCTTTGACTTGGCTAAATTACTTTTTCTGCATTTTTGGGTGAAATGGAAGAGGAGAAGACTCCTAGTAGGAATTTGTTCACATTAATATGGCTCATCAGGGACATTATATTTAATTGGAGATCCTGCAGAAGAGTAGCAGGAGGCTGAAGAGAATTATTTAGCATTAGCAATGGCTCGTCTGGGAGTTGTGCACTAATCAAGATGCTGAAGTGGTAGGGATGATGGGAATTATGACGGTTATGACATGCGAGCATGTCTGCATGCAAACTGGACAGGCAATGAGTTAATCAAGAAGTATATTAAATGGCTCCCATGCTGATTCATTATTATCTACCAGAGTGCCTGTCAGGTTGTGTATTTAAAAAATACCATTATTGCTGAATCCAATATGTATGTGAGTTGAATTGAGCCATCCTCCTTGCCCCTCAGCAAACTCAAATTGCCTTATACATATAAAAGTAGAATTTTTTCCATTACATTCACTCTGTGATTATGTTTTAATGTGCACTGACCTTTATTAAATACTGTTAGAATAAACTTCTTTCCAGATTCATTTATCAGTTATCCCTTTCATACAGTTATTGTAAATATGCCCTTGGTTATTTTATGCTATATGAAGGATTTGGGTTCTAAAACAAAATTTGTGTATCTTTGTTTTTTAAGATGAACAAAATTATCATTCAGAGGGAAATTAATATTTAGCACATGAAGCTACAGAAAAGAACATTACTTTTTCCCACTATCAAAATGCTCCAAAATCAGGTGGGGTGGAAGTCTCCTTTGTGGTAGTGGGTGGTCTCTTTGTACTGGGTAGACCCATTTTGTGCCCAGCATGGTTAGAGCCATCTGTTATGAAACTATCAGTTAGAAATGCTAGAAATGTACATATTTTGGGGAAATGGAACTAATAAATTGAATTCCTTTTAGAAAATAAATTGAAATGCAGCATAAATCCATCAGTAAACTGGATTATATCTATAGACAAATTTATGGAGTTACTGCAGAGATGAACACTTTTTTTTGTTATGAACACTACCAAATTTAATAAAACTTTCTACTGAACTGTGACCTTAATGTATTAAGTTAATTAAAGCAATATTATGGATAATACTCAAAGTGTTAACCTGTGGTGGTGGCAATTGAAATCCATTATCTGTGAAGTCAGTATTAGTGGTCAACAGCAGCAGAAGAGAAATTTGCAACCAAGACCCTCCCTTGGGAGCCGTGAGCTCAGCAGTTTACACTGTCAAAACCCAGCAAAGCTTCTTAAAAGACTAATAGTTTAATTCCCCTGGAGTTACAGGTAAACTGATCATTCCTGTCAGGAAGGACTGGGACTTTATTAGGCAAAAATTATATTTGGATAGGAAACAGAAATATATTTATATCACTATCTTCATATATGAGTTATTGTGTTTCTTTATATATTCATTCACCTTGATACTTAATAAAACCACCATCCCTTCTCTCCCTGCTTTTTCTCCCTTTCCTACCTTCCAGTTGAACCCAGGGTTTCTAGGAAAATACTGTCACTGAGCTACACCCCCAGGTTTAAATTCTTTAAATCTATAGAAAATTATATATATTCTGTATAAAATAGACAAGGTTGTCGTAAAACCTGAATTTTTTTTTTCTTTTTTTTTGTCTTTTTGAGGTAGGGTCTCACTATGCAGCTCAGGCTGGCCTTGAGCTCATTTTTGTAGCCCAGGCTGGTCTCGAACTTGCACTGATCCTCCTGCCTCAGCCTCCCAAGTGCTGGAATTACAGGCGTGCGCCACCACGCCCGGCAAACCTGAATATTTTTTAAATAAGAACTTGAGTAAATTCTTTCAGCTTTTTAAAAATTTAAACTTCGTGAATTTTCTTATTCTTGCACAAAGGGACATACTCATCTTTGTATCATTCCTTTTTTAGTCCGTGAATCAGTTAGTCTGTCTGTGATGCTATGGATTAAACTAAAGACCTAGAAAATGCTAGGCAAGTGTTCAACCACTGAAATCCATCCCTAACCCAGTATGAAGTTAGTGTTATTAATTAAAGTTCAAGAATAAAATGAACAGTCACGGTGTCTCATGGCCTGTAATCCTAACAGTGTAGGAAGCTGAGGTAGGAGGATCACAGGTCAACTTAGTGATTTATCAATACTCTGTCTCAGCTGGTGAACTTAAATGACAGCTTTAAAGGGACTTATATGTTTCGATGTTGTTAGTAGCTGGTGATATAAAAACGTACCTAATCATGTATTTATTTTTCTCTAAGAATCTATTTAAAAAGAATTGAAGAGAGCTGGGCATGGTGGCGCACGCCTGTAATCCCAGCACTTGGGAGGCTGAGGCAGGAGGATTGGTTTGAGTTTGAGACCAGCCTGGGCTACAAAAGTGAGCTCAAGGCCAGCCTGAATTTCATAACAAGACCCTGTCTCAAAAAAGACAAAAAAATAAAAAAATAAAAACTAAAAAGAATTGAAGATACTATCTTACTGAAAAGTTTATATATAGTGAGTCCTTTTCTTTTTCTGGTACCAGCAATTGAACTCAGGATCAAGTTAGGCATTTCTGCCACTGAGCTATATCCCTGGCTGTATATTTGGTGAAATATTTGAAAATACAGCTCAAACTTATTCTGATATTCCTGTATTTATAAGACTATAGCTCAGTTCATACTTTTTATGTCTGTTTTAAGACTTCCCAGTAGGGAAAAGGGTGTGATCATTCTAAATAATATTCAACATTTATTGTGTGACCACAGTAATATCACTTATTGAGTATGAGTGTGCACAAGAAAGCACATACTTATGTAAGGGGATTTTTGTCACAATGTTAAATTGTTAAGTTGGGGCTTCCAGATATAAAATGAGTTGTCAAAGATCATTTATCTGTTAAGTGATGGAGCTACTTTTGAATTATGTATAACTTTTGAGCTGTACTCTACATTGCAGTATACTGCTTTCTGTACTAAAGATAAGGAAAAGTCCCTTTTTCCTTCCATAGAAGGTGAAGTTTATTACTTTGAGTCTGAGTTTCTGTTAGTGCCTCTTGTAGGCCACATTCTGTGGTGGATACTGGAAGTAGAAGTATGACTAGGAATATGATATTCCTCATATGTACTCGTAGTCTAGTAGTAGAGACAGATAAAGAATAAAACAATACATAATTGTAAATTTTGGTGTTATAGGGAAAGAAATTGTTAAAAGAGAACCATGGGGGTCTCTTTCTTAATAAGATGGTCTTATTAATAAAAGTTTTCTCTGAAGGGCTAAATGTTAGCTGAGGCTGATGGACAACAGTTAGCCAACAGTTAGGTAGATAGGACAGCATGTGCAAAAGCCCTGAGTCAGTTCAATTTGTTTTTATCTTCAATATTCCACTAAAGGTTCATACTAAGGTTACTGCTAGCTTTCTTGGGCCGTATCCAATTTTTCAAACTTCTACTTGATTGCTACTGAAAATATTTCAATTTTATTTTATTTTATTTACTTTTTTTTTTTTGTGGAACCGGGGATCAAACTCAGGACCTTGCACTTGCTAGGCAGGCACTTGTGGCCCTGAGCTATCTCCTTGGCCCAGTATTTGAATTGTTGATCATCCTTCTTCAAACACTTTGTCTTAGTTTTCTTGTTGCTGCGACAAAATACCTGACACTCAAAGGAAGTAGGGTTTATTGTAGCTCACAGTTTCTAGAGGCTTAATTTCATAGTTGGTTGGCTGCAAGTCAGAGTGCATCACAGAGCAGGCCGACAGAAGGCAGCAAAGGACAAGCAACAGCAGTAGCCCTCTTTCTGTCTCATATTTTATCCAGGCTTCCTACCATTAAGGTGGGTAACATGCACACATTTAATTCTAGTACCATATCCCTTAGCCTAGAATCACATACTCTAAATGCAGTCACTACTGCAAAGCCCCACCTAAAAGCACATGACCCTTTGGGCAGACATCTAGACAGCCATAATACTGTCAGTCTAGCTTCAGTGACATTTTAGTCATGTGCTTTCTACCTCTGTGCATGTCCTCTATGCAGTAGTACTTCAAATCTTCACTAAGCTCTTTCCTTCCCTACATCCCCTCTACAGGAAAGATACCATTCTTCTGGACTTGAATTTCTGTGAGCTTAATTTTATTTTATTTATTTTAATTTTTATTTACTTTTTAAAATTTTGTGTATTTGATACTGAGTCTCCCTATGCAGCTTGGACTCATAGTGATCCTCCTGCTCTCAGCCTCCCATCCCTGGGATTACAGGGGAATGCCATCACACCTGGACTCTAGACAGCTTGGCATGCCCATGGCATGGCATGGATGTGATCGGAATTTTAGACTCTTAATTTTGTACCCTTGATTTCTGTTTTCTCAGCCAAATCAAACCAAACCAAACCAAACCAAAAGCCAAACCAAACCAAACCCCCAAACAAATGAAACCAAATTATCAACCAAACCAAATAAAACTACCTCAAACTCAACATGACAAACTGAACTTTCATCCTTTCAGGCTCCTTTATGCCTGTGTCCTATTTCGGCAACAAAAAGTGTAGGGATTTAGGTTTATCAGTATTCTTTCTTTTCTTTGATTTATCCATCATAATTCATAAATAGCTACTTGGAATTTAATCTTTCTTTAGTCTTTGCTTCCTTAGTGAGGTCTTTTATTAAGCTGCATTTACTTTTCTATTAGATTCTAATAGGCTTTCTTCCAGGAATGATGGTATGATGGCTGAATAAAGGCCACCCAAATGTGTCTGGTTCCTAATCTCAGAGACTTTGATTATTACCCCAGTGATGGTAAATCTTTTAGAGATTTCAGTGATAACAGCCTCTGTGGAGTGCCATAGGTTCACCACCACTGCCTTATATATACTGTGGCACAGGCAATGTACATGTGACTGAGTTAAGGATCTGGAGATAAGGGCACTGTTGATTATCTCATGGTCTGATGTGGTCACAAGGGTCTTTCTGGGAAGTAGGCAGGAGGAAAGAGTAGTAGTAGGAGGGGTGAAGACAGAAACAAGTGGTTGTAGTGATGTGTGGAAGGAGCCATGAGCTGAGTGGCACTGGGCCTCTAGAAGCTGAAACAAAGCAAGGAAGTGGGTTCTCTCCTAATGCCTCCAAGGGAAAGCAGCCTTGATTTGGGGCCATAGGACTCATTTCTGACTTCCCTTATTTAGAACTGTAAGCTTATGTTGTTTTAATCCATTTAGTGTGGGATAATTTGTTACAACAATAGTAAGAAATAAATACAGAAACAATGGCTAGATATTAGAAAAATCTACCTGAGTTTTAACCATATAAATACATTAAAGGAGAAAATCTATGACTGTCTTAGTGTATGTATAAAAATCTCAGTATGAAATCCCATGAAGAAAAATTAATTTGTTTGAAAATCTGTCACATTGTGTGATAAAATCAGTGTTGGGGTTGAGGAGATAGCTCAGTAGAATAAGTGCTTGCGTGGCAAGTGCAAGAGTCTGAGTTCAATCCCTGGTTCCGCCAAAAAAAAAAAAAAAAAAAAGAAAAAGAATAAAATCAGTCTTTTTTTTTTTTTTGTGGGACCGGGGTTCAAACTCACGACCTTGCACTTGCCCAGCAGGCACTTGTGCCTCGGAGCCATCTCCCCAGCTCCCAATAAAATCAGTCTTATCTGGATCTTACCTGATATAAATTACTGTTTAAGGTACTCAGATTTTGGTGATTTTCATAGCATTAAATTTTTAGATGAAAAAAAATTTTTTTTAGATGTTTTGGAATTTTCTTTTGTAGGCACTTTTTGTTTTATATGAGTAAATATTTATTAGTTAACATAATTAGTAGCACAAAAAAGATCATATAATTATTTAGCAAACTGAGTGAAATCCTAGATGGTTCAACCATACCTTCAAAGGTTCTCTTCAGGCTGATGAAAATATTCTGAAGACACAATTAACTTTATGAACATCAGGCCCATAAAAATCCTCCAAAATCAATTCCAGTTGATTCCCAGAGCCATTGTGAACCATGAAGTATGTGTGAAATTTACCACATCTCATGTCTTTTGAGAAGGAAAAAAAACTCCAGATATTTCAGACAGTTCATCTATATCAAATAGCACTGATTTTTTTAAAGTTTATTTTATTTTTTGAAGAGTTTTTTATTTTATTTTATTTTCTTGTTTCAGAACTTTTGTTTGTTTATTTATTTATTTATTTTTATGGCCAGCTCAGCCTGCCCTAAGGGCAGGGCTGGCGCAGCATGTGGTGCCGGGGATCGAACTGTGGTCTTTGCAGCCACCCAGGCTTTCCTAAGCAGGCGCTTTAGACCACTGAGCCATCCTGCCAGGCCCTAGCACTGATTTTTTTAGTGAGTTAATTCTTTTTTTTTT
>PVJA010045655.1:0-15527 GCA_004027025.1 Myocastor coypus | reverse complement strand
AAGAGAAGAGAAGAGAAGAGAAGAGAAGAGAAGAGAAGAGAAGAGAAGAGAAGAGAAGAGAAGAGAAGAGAAGAGAAGAGAAGGCAGGCAAACACTGACAGGGAGGGGGTTTCTAAAATGTTACTGCTAAACAGATTTGCTGAAGGACATTTTTCTATGAACAAATACAAGCAATGATTGCCACAGTCAGAGCTCACGAAAGAGCAAAAAGAACAGAAATGCTATCTATAAACGTGACTCTTAGCTCTGCTGCTTCTGTTGTCCTTCGATATCTGATTGATTACACATGAGCTTACTCCATCAACAAACAAAAAAAAGGTCAAAGAACTAAAAAAATATTTTAAGGTAACAGTTCTATCACCCCTCATAAATATGTTAGAATTACAGCTAACAGACAAATCTGCATTGCTCTACTGAAAACTAAAAATGTAACTTTAAAACATTAAAAGAGTTGAGAATTCACCAGAAATACAGAATCCATTATCTCATAATGAAATGATCATTTATGTGGCAGTAAGAGACATGCAGTTAGTTTCCTGACTTCAAGAAATTAAGCCAGGCATGGTGGCACACAGCTATCATCCCAGCACTTGGGAGGCAGAGGCAGAGGCAGAGGCAGAGGCAGAGGCAGAGGCAGAGGCAGAGGCAGGAGGATCCCTGTGAGTTCGAGACCAGCCTTGGTGACAAAAGTGAGCTCAAGGACAGCCTGAACTGCATAGCAAGAAGGGTCTCATAAAGACATAAAAAATAAAAATAAAAATAAAAAAATCAGGGCTGGTGAGATAGCTCAGCGGTCTAAAGTGTCTGCTTAGGCAAGCTTAGGTAACTGTAGGGAACAAGGTTTGATCCCCAGCACCACATGCTGCACTAGCCCCACCCTCAGGGCAGGATGAGTGGGCCATAACATAAAGTTTGTTTTTTTTTTAAAGTTAACAAGTGAGCTAAAGCATGTACATATGGTGCACTACCAAAATGGAAACTACAAAGTACAAACAGCAAGAAGGAGCCATTTCCAGGGTGGGTAAGCAGAAAAGTCTCAGGAAAATGAGGGATGCTGGGCCTTGGAGAATGAGGGCTGTTTATATTTTCTAAACATGCCACAATGGATTTTTCTCTTACTGAGACAACACGCCTCCATCTTCACTCTCCAAGGTCCTCATGGAGGTGGTGTTAGTGTCCTCAGTGCCCATCATTTCCTGGTAACACAGATATGGGTCCTCCTCATTAGGGGGCACATACTAGCATGATGACATACACTCCTGGGTGCACACGCAAAGGCCACATTGAGGCTTGGGGCATGCATCCAAGGCTGGCCAAAATCCACACCTCTGAAACAGTAACTGGCCCAAAGTGGCAGGTCACCCAGGCAGAACCAATCATAAATCTTTCAAAACTGAGGCCAAGGTATAGAAAAAAATCTTGTTAGGGTCTTAATGACATTTTGGCTTAGACTTGAAAGTTCCTTTGTGGTACTGAGATGATCTGTGTGAAAGAAATGATTCCAGAGGAAATTCTAGGCAAGAGGAAAATCCAGGCAAAAGAAGCACTCCTACAGACTGAGTCATAAGTATGAATATTTAGCATCACAAAAGTGCAGAGTGGAGACTGGAAGAAAAACTAGCAACTTCGAAATTATGGTTCCTATACAGCATCAAAACTTTATTTCATTTTTAAAATTTATTTATTTATGTTATGGCCAGCTCAGCCTGCCCTGGGGACAGGGCTAGCGCAGCATGTGGTGCCAGGGATCAAACTGTGGTCCCTGTGGTTGCCTGCTTCGGCAAGCACTTTAGACGGCTGAGCTATCTCACAGGCTCCAGTTTTCTTTCTTTTTTTTTTTTTGGTCTTTTTGACAGGGTCTCACTATGCAGCTCAGGCTGGCCTTGAGCTCACTTTTGTTTTTTGTTTGGTTTGGTTTGCTTTTTGCAGGAATGGGGTTTGAACTCACAATCTTGCACTTGCCAGGCAGGCACTTGTGCCACGGTGCTGTTTCCCTGGCCCCGGGAGCTCATTTTTGTAGCCCAGGCTAGTCTCCAACCTGCACCAATCCTCCTGCCTCAGCCACCCAAGTGCTGGGATTATAGGTGTGCACCACCATGGCTGGCAACATCAAACCTTTAAAAGCTAACCATTTAAATATTTTTGTTTTTTGGAAACAGGATCTCACTATGTAGTTCAGGCAGGCCTTGAAGTTTCTACGTAGCCCTGGCTGGTCTCCACCTCTTTGCAGTCTTGTTGCATTAGCCTTCTCAATGGTAGGATTACAGGTGCACACCACCATGCCGGAAAAAAACTATTTAAATTACTTAATAGGAGTCTACAATCCTTTTCTTGAATGCTAACAGAGTCTACAATCCTTTTCTTGAATCTTAATATTTTAGTAGAATATTAGTTATTAATATAATATATCAATATAATCCCAAATATATTTGTTTTACTTTCTCACTTCTGGGACAAGGCCTCCCTATTTAATTCAGGCTGGCCTAGAACTCACAGCAGTCCTCCTGCCTCAGCCTTCTGGGCATTAGAATTACTAATGTTAGTAATTAGAATTACATGTTAGCACTTAGCTAACATTTTATCAGGGCACACCCTCCAGCTAAAGATTGAGGATCCTGCCAATTGTGGGGACACAGTGTGTAATTCCAGCACTCCAGAGGCTGAGTCAAATTCAAGCCCAGCCTAAGCTACATAGTGAATT
This sequence comes from Myocastor coypus, assembly GCA_004027025.1. NCBI lineage: Eukaryota > Metazoa > Chordata > Mammalia > Rodentia > Myocastoridae > Myocastor > Myocastor coypus. Next base: position 12,826 of record PVJA010045655.1, on the reverse strand, counting down.
CAAAGCTAGCCTGAACTACACTACATGTAAAACCCTATCTGGGTAAAAAAAAAAAAAAAACATAACATGTACAGTCCAAGCTGGCCTTGAGCACACTATGTAGCCTTGGCTATCCTCAGTTTTGGGGTGATCTTCTTGCCTCAGCCTTTTAGTGTTAGAATTACAGGTATGTATCATCAAGCCCAACATTCATTTTTGTGACTGGGGATTAGACTCCCAGCCCTTATTTTCATTAATTTTGAGCCATGGCCCCGCTAAAATGCCCTGGCTGGTATCAAAGTTAGAATCCCCTTACCTCAACTGAGATTATAGGTGCTAAACATCTTTTTCTTTTTCTTTCTTTTTTCTGGTACTGGGGATTGAACTGATGTCCTTGCACTTGCCAGGCCAGCACTTATGCCACTGCGCTATTTCCCCAGCCCCTAGTCCTAGGTGCTAAATATCTGCTGCCCAAAATTTCACTGTTTCTATGTTTTTATACTGTGTAAGCAGGATCAAAATCTGTGTAGTTGTGGGCCCAGCAGGATGGCTCAGTGGTCTAAAGCGCCTGCTTAAGAAAGCTTAGGCGGCTGCAAGGACCACGGTCCGATCCCGGGCACCACGTGCTGCTCCAGCCCTGCCCTCAGGGCAGGCTGAGCCAGCCATAAAAATAAACAAACAAAAGTTCTGAAACAAGAAAAAATTTTTTAAAAATCTGTCTAGTTGTAGTATAGATGTTTGCTTCCTTCAACTAGGTAAATGGAATACTCTCTCAACCTGAGGATTTTTTTAATTCTAGCAAATTCTCAGCCATTCTCTCTTCCAATATGGCTTCTCCACCAGGCATATTATTTCCTGTTTGGAACTCTCACTGATCTTAGTACTTCACAATTCATGTTATCTTTTAATTTTTCTGTGATGCATCTGGGAAAATGACTCAGTACTCTACCAATTCAATAAATTTCCCCTTCAAATGCCTGTCTTGTTTCACCTATTTTGTTTTAATTTCAAAGACCCCAATTTCTCTTTATATAGCCATCTATATCATACATATTTATGGGTCATAATATTTTGGGAATTGTTGGTTTATTTTATTGATACATTTTAAATAGGATATAGATATAGATATAGATATAGATATAGATATATAGATATAGATATATAGATTCATCATAGGGAGTTTGTACCTGTACATGACATATTTTGCTTTTTCCCCCATTCTCCTACCCTTCCTTCAACACCTCTTATATTATTTTTGATAATCACTGTTTCTTTCATTTTTAAGAAATCTTTAAAATACTCATTTTGAAATCACTCAAATGTGTAAAATGATCAATAAATTTAATTCCTAGGGTATATGTGTGCGTGTGTGTATTTGTTTTGAGACAGTTTTGAGTAATTTAGGCTGGCTGTGAACTCACCATGTAGCATAGCCTGGCTGTGAACTGATGGCTGTCCTGCTGCCTCACTTTCCAGATGCTGGGATTACAAATAGGCATGTCCCCAAAACCTAGTTGCATTTTTTGAGACAGTGTTGCTACATAGTTAAGGCTGGTCTTGAATTCACACTACAGAGCACTGGTTGGCCTCAGACTCACAGTAATCCTGCCTCTGCCTCCCAAGCACTGAGATTACAGGCATGGGCCACTACGCTTATCTTTTGAGTAAACGTCTTCTTCGGGTTTTCACAGATTCAGACTCTCCTCTTTGCTCCCCAGAACTCTCTAGGTGGAACACTCCTACTGCAGCCCATGACTCCAACCCCAGGGCTCTTGTATTAGGTGAGCTATGCTTCCTGACTGAGCCAACTGGCAGCATGGCTATTTCTCTGTCTTCACTCCAGGTCCTCAATTTTTTATTTTTTTATTTCTATTTTTGCTTTTAAAGTATTTTTTTTTTTTTTTTTTTTTTTGTGGGACCAGGGTTCGAACTCACGACCTTGCACTTGCCCAGCAGGCACTTGTGCCTCGGAGCTATCTCCCCAGCCCCTGCTTTTAAAGTACTTTATTGAGTTGTTTTACAGAGGTACTTCCTTCCAGAAACCAAAACAAATGTAAGCAAACACTTTTCTACTTAGTGTCATAGAATTTCCAACTGAGTTAACTTGAACTGCAGACTAACACAGGAATGATGGAAGCACTTAGCATCTGCCCAGCATCAGACAGGAGGTGTCCTCTGCCAGCTAAAACCTGCAGGAACAGGAAATCAGGCCTTGGTGGTTGCTTTCACAGCCCATGGATGCCACAGCACACACAGTAGGGATGCTGTGCTACCCAGGCATTTTGGGTCCTCAATTTTTTAAAGCCACAGCTGCGGACAGATGAGTTCAGCCTTCTCTCATCCAACCTTAGCCCAGCAATTTCAGCTTCATCCAGGGTGCCTGGCTCCCATTCCCTTGCACAAAATTATTTCCACTAGCTCCTGAACTCAGGATCAAAGTGTATTATTTCTTTTCTAGTCAGTCCCCTATACATATTTGAGTGTATCTACATCTTTTTTAAAATTTATTACTGCTAAAAAGAAAAATTACTGCTCCATTTGGACACTCTGGAGCCAAGAAAGAGAGACAATACTATAATAATACCATAATAACTAACATTTATTGAAAACTTGCTACTATTTGTTTTCTTTTCTTCAGATAAGGTCTCTGTTTAGACTCCAGGCTGGCCTTGAGCTCATTATGTAGCCCAGGCTGGCCTCCAACTCAGAGATCCTTCTGCCTCAGCCTCCTCAGTGCTGGGATTACAGGTGTGCGCCACCATGCTTGGCCTTCTAATCTTATATGTATTTTCTTACTAAATCTCTCAATTTCATGAGGTTAATACTCTTACTATACTCATTTTATGGGTAAATTAATAGAGGAATAAAGTCAGAAATGGTGGCATAAGCCACTTGGGAGGCTGAACAAGGAAGATCACTGTGAGTTCAAGGTCAGCTTGGGGTATGGTGAGCTCAAGCAAGACCAGGATACATAGTGAGGAATACATAGGGACAGCCTATCTGAAAAAAGAACAAAAATAAATACCCTGTCTCAAACAAAAAAGCTCTAGAAGCACAGGATAAATAAGTAATCTTCTCAGGACACCAACTAATAAGGATCAAAGCAGATGTCTGATTCTAGTGACCAGGTTGGGATTTGTTTTTTTTCAGACAGTCTCAACATGTGGTTCACATGACCCCTGAACTCACTAAGGAGCCCAGGCACTGACCTTGGATTTGTAGACCCCCTTGCCTCAGCCCCCCACATGTTGGAATTATAAGTATGCACCCAGAGATCATGCTCTTTAACCAGTCATTCCCATACCTACTAAAACCTCTCTGTACATTGAACCCCTTCCCAACCACTGACAGTTGCAAACACTTTGCACATGGGCAGGATTTTAATTGCCAAAAAGGAAGTACCGCTACATTACAGACTGAGAAAAACACTTCAGTGCCATGTCCTACTCTCTGTGGCACTATTGGTCTCGGCCTATTCCTAATATCAAAGATGTAATCTTCAATGCCCATCTGTTTCCTAAAGCCCTTTCTACCTCTCCAGAGCCATGGACTATGTGCCCATCTCTGGGTCCCGATGGCCATCCATGCAGGCCTTCCTTGGACTGTACCTTCCTGCCCTGCCCTCACAAGCAATACTCAGGAAAAGACCCTAAAGGCATCCACGCAAAGGAGCTTTTGTTTTCCACATCTTCCTAACTCAAACCTTAATTGTATTATTGTTAGTAGTATTAGTATTGGTCTTTTTTAAAATTATTGTTTAAGTTTTATTTATTTATTTATTTATTTATGTTACAGCCAGCTCAGTCTGCCCTGGGGGGTGGGGCTGGCACAGCATGTGATGCTGGGATCTCTGCGGTGGCCGAAGCTTGCCTAAGCAAGTGCTTTAGACCATTGGGCTATCTCAGTGAACCCAGTATTGGTCTTTTTTAAAATTATTGTTTAAGTTTTATTTATTTATTTATTTATTTATTTATTTATGTTACAGCCAGCTCAGTCTGCCCTGGGGGGGTGGGGCTGGCACAGCATGTGATGCTGGGATCTCTGCGGTGGCCTAAGCTTGCCTAAGCAAGTGCTTTAGACCATTGGGCTATCTCAGTGAACCCAGTATTGGTCTTTTTAAGACAGGGTCTTGATCTGCAGTTCAGACTGGCCTTGAGCTCACTTTGTAGCCCAGGCTGGTCTTGAACTCCCAATGATCCTGCTGCTTCAGCCTCCCAACTGCTGAGATTACAGGTATGTGCCTTAATTTTTTTTTTTTTTTTTTTTTTCTGTGGGACTGGGGTTTGAACTCACAACCTTGCACTTTCCAGGCAGGCACTTGTGCCATGGAGCTATCTCCCCAGCCCCCAAAAGTCTTAATTTTAAAAGGCTGAATTTGTGAATGAGGTCAAAGGCCTGCAGTATCACATAAAAAGAGCCAAACTATTTCAGGCTGATTATAGGGTTTAGAAGAGTGAAGGTTATCAGTCCAATGCTATGCCAGAAACACTAGTAAAACAGTTCCTAAGAACTAGGCACAGTACAACACTCAGTAAACCTAGTCATACTTCCTTTTTCTTAGTTGCATGTATTTTCCTCATTTAATCCATGGGTACAGACCACTGTGGGAGCAGAGTGCTTGGTTTATAAAAATAAAAGGTAACCTTCCAGAGTTTTCTGGAAGAAACACACTTTCAAAAGGATGACTGAAAGTACTGCTTGATCACCCCAGATACTTACATGTTCCGAGGTACATTACCCAAGGAAAAACATGGGGTTCATGTGATAGAGGAAAAGAAAAAAGTTCCACCCAAATGAAATGCTGGGAAGCAGTACTTGGGAAATATTTGCTGACTGGAAAACTGAAGTCTGATTGCATTTTTATTATTACTAAAGGATGACTCTTATACAATCTTTAATTGCCAATATCAGAGGAAGTTAGGATGTGGGATTAGTATTCAGTCCTTCCAAACATTCACTGTGGTTTTCTAGGATGACTAAGTAGAGCGATGGCTATAGAAGATCAGTACGTGACCTGGAGATGGAGAAACCACTGTAGTTAGAAATCCAATACACAACTCAAATAATAGCAAAGTAGAACTTAAGAGAAAGGAAGGTCAGTGATACTATGCACAGAGGCAGGAACTATGAAGGTGCAGGATTAGGACAGCAAATGGACTTAGCTGGTGTTGTGGTTTAGATCTGGGGTGTCCTCCAAAAGTCTCACACATTTGAAAGGATGCTGGGTCATGGAGGGGCTATAGTGAGCAAAGCTTCCTCTGATGAGTTTCTGTTCTGTTGGGCAGTAGGGCCTGGCCCAGTGAGCTGGAAGGGTGCATCTGGCTCCCCCTGGGGGCACCTCTGCTCTGCCCAGGTGCTTCCACCTTGCCCCTTCTGCCTTGGAGCCAGCTCACCAGCCAGGATTGATTCTTCTGAAACTGAGCCAAAGTAAACTTTTTTTTTTTTTTTTTGTCTTTTTGAGACAGGGTCTCGCTATGCAGTTCAGGCTAGCCTTGAGCTCACTTTTGCAGCCCAAGCTGGTCTCGAACTCGCACCGATCCTCCTGCCTCAGCCTCCCGAGTGCTGGGATTACAGGCGTGAGCCACCACGCCCGGCTCAAAGTAAACTTTTTTAAGTTGTGGGTGTTTGATATTTCATCCCTGCGATAAGAAAGTGACCAAGACAGCTGGGTACATAAGACTTCAAAGGTCAACAAGTGGGGCCCAGCAGGATGGCTCAGTGGTCTAAAGCACCTGCTTAGGAAAGCTTAGGCAGCTTCATGACCGCAGTTGGATCCCTGGCACCACATGCTGTGCCAGCCCTGCCCTCAGGGCAGGCTGAGCCGGCCAAAAAAATAAATAAATAAGCAAACAAAAGTTCTGAAACAAGAAAAAAAATACAATAAAATAAATAAAATTCTAAAAAAAAAAAGTCAACAAATCACTCAAAAGGAGATACTCAGTAGTTAAAAATTAAGCTCAGAGAGCTAAAAATCACAGTGATTGGCCGCATGTGACAACCTCCATTACAAAGGCTGGACTCCCTACACCTGCAGCTCTAACCAGGCCAAACCACTTCCAGTTCAGTTAACAGCTGCAGCTTTCTCCCAGCTCTGCCTTCAGAGCTTTTCTGTAAAGGCTCCCACCTGATTAACTGCTAGTCATCTTTAATAATAATGCTCAAGTGTCATTTTCCCAAACCTCACTTCCTACCAGGATAGAGATTCCCCAGTTTTTAGCCCCATGCATGCCTAAAATAGCACATACTTGAAAGACTACAAGAACAGAACTGGCATTTGCTCAACGAGCTTTGGAAGGCACTACATCCTCCTAGGGGTGACCGCCAAAGAAATCAATGTGGTTAAGATTTCCAGAGAGAAGACTAGTTCTAAATTTAGGTCATTATCATGGAATATCTTCATCTAAGGAGAAGTTCCCAAAATGTTTCTTGACTTTTGAGACAGGGTCTTGCTGACAATTTTGGCCATAACATTCTGTGTAGGAATGTCCTATGCATTGCATGATGTTTGACAGCATACATAAAATCTACCTACTAGTAGCACTTCCCTCCAAATAGTTTCCAGACTTTGTCGACTGTTCCCTTTAGGAACAAAATTTCCCCTTAAGAACCACTGCTGCAGAGCTAGCTGAAACTTCTTTTCCTGACATCATTAAATAAAATTCATTGTTCCCCACTAATTCCACATTTTTTTTTTTTTTTTGAGACAAGGTCCTTGAACTCATTATGTAGCCCAGGCTTGCCACAAGTTCTTCCTGCCTCAGCCTCCTGAGCAGTCACTCACCAACTGATTTGGTACTACACTTCAAACTTAGAATTTATAAGCCATTCTGGAGCCAGTGAGATAGCTCAGCAGTCTAAAGCACCCGCCTAGGCATGCTTAGGCAGGCAAAGGAGACCACACCACATGCTGTGCCAGCCCTACCCTCAAGGTGGACTGAACCAGCCAAAAATAAGAAAGAAAAGAAAAAGAATTTATAAGCCATTCTCAACAGTTAACCCAAATTGGTACCTGTCATTTAACAAGTTAACATAGCTTAATTCAATTTAAATGCACACCACCCTGCGAGTCTGCAAGTCAAACTACTACAATATAATAAAAGCAGAATAGCCAGTTGTTGGGACCACAGCACTCTGGAAAGCTGAAACAGGAGGATTGTTTGTTTGTTTGTTTGTTTGTTTGTTTTTGTGGTATCAGGGATTGAACTCAGGACTTTGAGCTTGCCAGGCACACACTTATTCCACTGAGCTATATCCCTGGTCCTGAAACAGGAGGATCATAAGCTGGAGCCCAGGCTGAACAACTCAGTGAGACCCTGTCCCTCAAAAATAAAATTAGGGAGTGAGGATGTGCCTCTGCAGTAGAACGCTTGCCCAGCAAGCTGAAGCCCTGGGTGCAGTCCTTGGCATCAAAAAGAAAATATAAAACTCCCCTAAAAAACTAATGTATCCTCGTCCACCTTATAACAGAACCTGGCTCTTCCCCAAAGATAACCTGACCATAAAAGGTAAAAGTTTTCAACCTACTCAGGACACAGCTACGACAGCACAAGACACTCACAAAAGAGGACCCTCAGTACTGCTTCAGAAACAATGATTGGTTGTGTTCAAAGCAGGGAGGTTTTCTGAGGGGGATTAAAGACAATGTGTCTTTTACTGTCAAAGAAAATTTAATTTACTGTAATTTCAGAGCATGCATCATATGCTATCTACTTTATCAGGCTGTTAACGGAATTAAGCTAAAATATGTAAAATGCTTAGACAGGGCCTGCCACAGAGACACTTAAGTATTCCACATTACTTTTAATGCATAGGCAGCTGAGCACGATGGTGCACATCTGTAATCCGAGCCCTTGAGAAGCTCAGGCAGGCAGGCAGATTGCCTTGAGTTTGAGACTGGGCTAAATAGTGAGTCCAAGGTCAGTTGAACTACTCAGCTAGACCGTCTCTCAAAAAAAAAAAAAAACATTCACAAAGGCATATGTACACAGTCAAACTTGCACCCAGATTCCCTGAGTTCTAGTTTCTGTTCTTTGAATGTTCCATTTAGCCTTCAAATATCATGCTTTCCTTAAGTCATAAATATAAAATAGGAAAGCAACATGGAATTGGATCAACATTATATAAAAGCATTACTTTTATTTTAAAAACAATGGCTGTTTTTGTTTAGTAGAATAGCAGGGGAAACTTCCTAGAATTGGAGAACTTGCCTTCCAATTTAGTGGACATTTGATAACAGACATATGTTTGTTTGTTTTTCTATCTTTTTGAGACAGGGTCTTATTTTTTTTTTTTTGTGGGACCGGGGTTCAAACTCACGACCTTGCACTTGCCAGGCAGGCACTTGTGCCTCAGCTATCTCCGCAGCCCCGAGACAGGGTCTTACTAAGCAGTTCAGGCTGGCCTTCAGCTCACTTTTTAGTCCAGGCTGGTCTTGAACTCACAATGATCCTCTTACCTCAATCTCTGGAGTGCTGGGATTATAGGCATGCACCAGTGACAGAAGTATTCTTTTTTTTTTTTTTTTTTGCCTTTTTGAGACAGAGTCTCGCTATGCAGTTGAGGCTGGTCCTGAGCTCACTTTTGTAGCCCAGGCTGGTCTCGAACTCGCACCAATCCTCCTGCCTCAGCCTCCCGAGTGCTGGGATTACAGGCGTGAGCCACCACTCCCAGCAACAGAAGTATTCTTTAAAGTAACTATTTTAATAAAATGCAGAGTAAGGAAAGCACATGCCTTGGAATCAGACAGCTCTAACTCAAATGATTTTACTTTGTTTGACACATAGTTTGGATGCTTAAAATAAAATACTGCGAGTTAGTTTTATGTTATCCGCATAAGGTAAGCACAATAAACCTTTGAGGGTAATACAAATTTATTAAAGACACTGACAGAGATTTGATCATTCATTTAAAACAACAAGCACACACATGCCCAGTCCCCTAAATCTTTTTTTTTTCAACTGCAAATAACTTATTCGTTAGGAGGTGAAGAAGAGCAGTGTTGGAAAAAACGGCATTTGTCAATAGTGTACCCAATTTTTAAATTGGTCTTATGTCTATTTTTAGATAGGAGAAGGGGCCTGGGATATAGCTCAGTGGCATAGGTGTCTGCGCCTGGCAGGTGCAAGGTCTTTAGTTCGATTCCCAGTATTAGGTGAAAAAAGAAAAAGAAAAAGCAAAAGCAAATCACCTTCCAGTGAACATTTCAAAATCACCAAAGATTGTGCCTGCAGCCCTTGATACTTATGAGGAACAAATAAAAGCTTTTATGGGTACAAACTGCCACATCACATGTGAGATAGTCAGGTGTTAGGGGCAGAACTGTCCTCGCTGCGGGCAAAATGTGCAAACGAGGGAATATCAACCTTTCCAAGCCATGGAGCCAAAGGCCGCCCCGTAAGGCCTCGGAGGCGTGGTCTGGGTCCGGGACCGCGCTTCTTGAAAGGTGCCGGCTCTCCGAGGGCGCACGAAAATGAAGGTCAAGGCGCCCTTCCGCGACACTTCCGGAAAATCTCCAACAATCCTATCTGTGCCCGGGGGCAGAGCAGGCGCTGGCCTTCTCCTGGGTGTAGCGCCCAGAGAAGGGGAAGCTTAGGGACGCTGCTCCGGACCAGTCCTTAGGGGTGGCACCAGCCCCACCAGGGCTGGCTCACACGTGGAGCCCGCGAGGGGATCGGCCCCCCCGGCCGCCAGCTCTGATTGGTCAAGGGCCGCAGGAGCCAAAGCTGCACCTGAGTAGTAGGCGACAGGGCCAAACCCGAGAGGGCTCAGGACGAGAGGTCGTGACCACGTGGACAAGGACATAAGCCGCAAGTAAGCGTGTCGGACCCAGGCAGCAGGCGGGCCACCACCCAGCGACCAGGCTGCGCAACCCCAAGTGGGCCCTGGCTCGTTGCAGGCGCTGTCACCCTCCTCCCCACGTCGGGGAGCGCTCACCTCAGCGCTAGCGGCGCCTCCACCTTCAGCTTTTTGGGCTTCGGCTCCCCCACAGCAGCTGCCATCTTCGCGCTACCAACCTACTTTCGCGCCAACGCGCATGGAGCAAGGCACTCCCCGCCTCTCTACTCGCCGGGCCCGCCCCTCTCGCCCCGCACCACCCTCTTCTAAGCCCCGCCCCCGACTCCGCCCCTTCTGTCACTCTGCAGTCCCCAGCCTTAGGTTCGACGCCCTCTCGGTTACAACGCCCCGCCTTTTCGCGATCCCATTTACCCTACGGAGTTAGGCTGCTGCTAAGCGCCTGAATCCAGGTAGTGCGAAACTCCCCATTCTTCTAGATTCTGGGTGATCAGGTCGATTTGAATCCTCCACCTCTGGAAACGCTTTCCTCTCACTAAAGGCTTTTCCGCTTATTTAATCTTTCTAACACCGGGGACCACGCCGGTATCTTCTAGGCTGTTAGTCAGGCAATCTATTGGGCACTCCGAGCGCGGGGTCCTCACCGCCTTCTCTGCCGCTTCAGCTTCGGTCCAGAGAGGACCCGGCGCCAAAGCCTTGACTCGCCCTGCTGCCGGGGTGAGTGTGAGGGGCGGGGAGATTACGAACTGGGGACAACTCAAAAACTGAGGAGTAGGCTGGTAGCTGGCCCTGGGGATTCCAGCCTGGGCCCTGGAGCTGCTTTGGGCCGCGGTCGCGCCTCCTCTCGCGTCCGGCCTTCCGGGCATTACAAACGGGGCCGGAAGGGAGCGGTGCATCTGCACTCAGCATTCTGAAACCCGTGCCCCCTGGAGGTCAAGTTCTCGGTGCTCTGTACCAAGAAAAAGGCCTTTTCGCCTCTGGGAGCCCGATGACTTGATTCTTAGTCGTGAGGGATTCCGCCTTGGAGGACAAAACCCCCGATGGGAAGCGGACATCCTCAAACCTAGATGGTTTCTGAGCCTGGGGCGGGAAGTACAGTGAGTAGGATGTTACAGTTCTTCAAAAGAAAGGGGACTGTGATCTAAACTGAGGAGATGGCAGTGAGTATAAAAAGGCAATGAGTAAGGTGGCGGCTTGTGGTAGATTTGTTTGAAGCTGAAGCTTCCAGCCTGAATGGTTGAGAAGGTGCCACTTTAAAATTAGGAACAGGGCTAGGGAGATAGCTCAGCAGCACAAGCACCTGCCTGGAAAGTGCAGGGTTATGAGTTCATCCCCAGTACTGCAAAAAAGAAAAAATAAATAAATAAAATTAGGAACAGCAGGAGTGTTCGGTTTATCGAATTTAAAACAGTTGTTTCGATGCAGATGGATTTTAAAAGTTGCCGATTAAGCTGGAAAGAAACTGAAGGTGAAAAACGTTGTTGAAAGTTATTGGTGATATAAAACGCTAAAAGTGTCAAGGAAGTTTAAATCTGAGAATAGGTAGTTGGATCTGATTATTTGTCACTGGCCTATTTGAGAGAGGAGGGAAATATTTTACTGAAATCAGTTGCTGAAGGATTGCAAGTGTAGACTAATCAATCATTGAAGGCATTAAGCAATATTACTGAGAGAAAAGTTTGAAACGTTGGTTTTAATGACTGCAAATTTTCTGCTTAAGGGCAGAAAGCAAGAGAAAGGGTAAAGATTACAGAACAATTAATTTTGGAAAGAGATACGTTACCCTTTCAATTGAGATCATAAGGAAAATAAGCATAAGATAAATATAAGGTAAATAAAAGTACCGGAAATTTACATGTGCTTAACAGGAAAGTTCTCTGGATACCAGATTAGTTTTTCTTACATGATCTTGAGATTTTTAGGGCTCCATAATCATTCAACAAACTAGGTAATTGTAAACCACTCTCGTTTCATCTGTGGTAAATGGTCTAGAAAGGCGGAACTCTTCCCTCTACAAATGACCTTTTGGTTGCAAAGAACACAGGAACTATTGTCTTGCACCACATATACAAACCTTCTGTTCTTTTTGAAGAAGAAAGAGTATCACTTCTTAGAGAAGGATCTTCACCAATCTCCCACTGTCCTCTCCTGCTTCTCAGGATTCTGTTTTCCCCTTGTCCCCACATCAGCTTTTCTCTGTTATTTTCACCTTCCTATCAGTATTTAAAATAATCTTCCTTCACTTCATGAAGCATTGTATGTATTTGTTTGTTTATTGGGTTTTTTTGTTTGTTTGTTTTGGGTTTTGTATTTTAGGGAAGGGTCTTCAGGGTATTCCTGGTCTCACTACTAGATCACTCATGTGATCCACCTGTTTACAGCCCCCTAAGAGCTGGGATTACAGGTGCTGGCCACCACACCCAGTCTCAGTCATGGTCTCAGCGGGTCTCAGGGGCAGGGCACGCACCCAGGTGAATCAAACCCCCAGCCCCTGGCCTGCTTTGATAGGCTTTAATCCGCTGAGCCATTTGGCTGGTGTTTTATTTATTGGTCTTTTGAGACAGGGCTTCACTGTGTACTTTGGGATGGCTTTAACTCAATATATAGCCCATGCTGGCCTTGAATTTGCAGCAGTCCTGCCTCAGCTTCCTTAGTGCTGGATTATAGGCTTGGGAGCGAACACTGCCAAACATTATCAGTTTTTGTATCTTAAAGTCTTTGTGACATTTAACAGTATTTACCACTCCAGTTTTATGGACACATACTAATAATATTCTAGTTATTAAAAACCACACACCATTATTAATAACTAGTGACTGGCCTTGAACCTACTATGTAGCCCAAGCAGATCCAAAGCAGTGATCCTCCTGTTTCAGGCTCCTGAATTCTGCTGGGATTACAGGCCTTTGCCACCATGCCTGGCTGGCAGTTTATCTTCTTCTTGTCTCCCCCCCAACCCCCAGTACCAGGGATTCAGCTTAGAACCCTGTGCTGGCAGTGTATCGTCTTTTTCGTCTTTTTTTTTTTTTTTTTTTTTTTTTTTTTTTTTTTTTTT
>PVJA010045654.1:0-15526 GCA_004027025.1 Myocastor coypus | reverse complement strand
AAAAAAAAAAAAAAAAAAAAAAAAAAAAAAAAGTAAAAGTAAAAGGTGCCAATCTGTCAAACTAACACATTTAATAATGGGGGTGAGGGAGGGAAGGAGGGAGAGAGGCATTAGACTTTTACATTTTATTGGTGAAATAAGACGTAAGACACCATATAACTTGTTTATTTTTCCTGCTATGGATTTCAATAACATCTGTAACTAGAATGTACTGTGGCTTGTAATATTTTTAACATTTAAAACTAAGTTTAAGGGGTCAGGGAGATAGCTCCATGGCACAAGTGCGTGGCTGGCAAGTGCAAAGTAGTGAGTTCGAACCCTGGTCCTAGAAATAAATAAATAAATAAATAAATAAATAAATAAATAAAATTAAGTTTAAGAGTGTACCCTGTGGAGCCTGGAAGAGAGCTCTGTGGCACAAGTACCTGCCTGACAAGTGCAAGGTTGTAAATTTGAACCCCGGTCCTGCAGAAAGAGAGAGAGAAAAAAAAGAGCGTTCCCTGATTTAATATAATAAATCAGGTTTTAGGTGTCTTATAGTTTTTCCTCGGTCTATTAGTGTGGCTGTTCATCTGATTTATAACTTGATAAAAATACACAAACAGTAAATCTGACATTAAATAAGAAAATAGTTTTACTATTAATATTATTATCTTTCTATGAAATGCAAGCAAGGGTAGAGAAAAGCTAAGTCATAAAAACCTGGTATTTACTGTAAGATATAAATGTGTTTTATTAATTTTGCCACCTAATTAAAATCCCAAAACTCAGCCAATTAGTAACTATTTATTATTAATCTCAGGACCTTGCGTTTTCTGCATCCTCAACCCCTACAATTTTTAAATTTTTTTAAATTTTTTTAAATTGAATTTTATCTTATTGAACCTACAAAGGCAAATTCTCTAGTGGGCTTTTTAAATTTTTATTACTTTTAATAAGATAACAATATGAGAGTTTCAAAACATGTTAGTAGCACATTCGCAGTAGTTGAAAACAATTTCTTTTTGTCTTTTTGAGACAGGGTCTTGCTATGCAGCTCAGGCTGGCCTTGAGCTCATTTTTCTAGCCCAGGCTGGTCTCGCACTCACACTGATACTCCTGCCTCAGCCTTTGAAGTGCTGGAATTACAGAAGTGTGCCACCACACCTGGCTGATAACAATTCCTTTCTTTCTTTCTTTCTTTCTTTCTTCCTTCCTTCCTTCCTTCCTTCCTTTCTTTCTTTCTTTCTTTCTTTCTTTCTTTCTTTCTTTCTTTCTTTCTGCAGAACTAGTGATTGAATTCAGGCCCTTGCGCTTGCTAGGCAAGTGCTTATTCTACTGAGCTATCTCCCCAACCCTTACAATTTTTCTTAGAAGAGTGACTTAAATATAAAATGTAGCTGGAAGAGTTAAAAAATAATGTTTATTGAAAGTTTTAATATTTAATTGTTTGATGAATCTTATGTCTATATCTATTAATCTAAGCTGATTTGATGATGAAAATATGTAATACAACCATTGTTAAATTTTTCTTATTTTGAAATTTTTTTATATGTACGTGATAGAAGACTATGAATTCAAATGTAAAAAAAAATACTGTATTTCACTGGTTAGGCCTCCTATATACTGTTAAAAAATTGGTGCCGGGCGTCGTGGCGCACGCCTGTAATCCCAGCACTCGGGAGGCTGAGGCAGGAGGATCGGTGCGAGTTTGAGACCAGCCTGGGCTACAAAAGTGAGCTCAAGGCCATCCTGAACTGCATAGCGAGACCCTGTCTCAAAAAAGACAAAAGAAAAAAGTGGTAAAGAGATATCCCTTTCCTCTCTTCAAAAATCAAACAAACAAAACTATTTATTGTGAGTATCTCCACACAGGTTATGGTTGACACTATTAAGTGGCTCACCTGAGAACATTGTTTTGAACTTTTTCTAATGGCGATGGCAGTAATTCAAGTATATATTAATGGAGAAGCATATAAGCAACTTTTGCTTCAGTGAAAATTGACAAATCCAATCCACATCATCGACCCCATTCACATGAAAAGAACTGAGATGCAAGGGGCTGGGGAGGTAGCTCCATGGCACAATGGCTCACCTGTCAAGTGCAAGTGTAAGTGCAAGTGCCAGTGCAAGGTCATGAGTTTGAATCCTGGCCTTGCCAAAAAAGAAAAGAAAAAAAAAAAAAATGAAACAGCAAACTGAGATGCAGCAGGCTCAAAAATTTGGGTTAATAATTCAATCTCACATCCTGTATTTTTTTCATGATTTAATATTTTTATTGTTTAAATTTAACAATGGTTATATTACATATTTTCATCATCAGATCAGTTTAGATTAATAGATACAGGTATATAAGATTGATCAAACAATTAAACATTAACACATTCTGAGCCGGGCATGGTGGCGCACGCCTGTAATCCCAGCACTCGGGAGGCTGAGGCAGGAGGATCAGTGTGAGTTCGAGACCAGCCTGGGCTATAAAAGTGAGCTCAAGGCCAGCCTGAACTGCATAGCGAGACCCTGTCTCAAAAAGACAAAAAACAACAACAACAACAACAACAACAACAACAAAAACATTAACACATTCAATCAACATTACTTTTTTTTTCTTTTTCCCTTTCTTTTTTTTTTAAAGTTGACACATTGCATATTGTCCTCACAATAGTTCTACAGAGAACAGTGTATGAGCATGACCCACCTCCCTATTGATGTTGCTAAGAAGAAAAAAAAAAAAAGAAGAAAGGAAAAGAAAATTCTTCTCTTTGGATTAAGAGTAAGCAGATGCATACGCAGTCAAAAGTTCCGCAATTGCAGTGGGCCACCAGTGAAGCTTGTAATGTTGGAGGCTATTGATGTAAGTCTCCTAAAGCTCATCTCACCAATCTAGCTTTGGGTTTCATGCATTGTAATTAAGCTTTTTTTTTTTTTTTTTCTTTTTTTACTGGGTGATCAAGGGCAAGTCAACGCAAGACCTGTATAACAAAACATTCATTTTTTTGTACCTTCCAGGGTCAAATTCCCTCAGGATTAAGTTTGGGACCATGTACGGTACTTTGTAGAACTGTTGTTAGTGTCAGCTTTCAGGCCGAGTCACGGCCATTGCTTGTCCAGTTTGCTTTTTGTGAAAGTCTGAGAAAATGTTTTTCTCTGGGTGACTCTCCTCAGATGCACTATAGTTCATTTATCTCTTTTCACTGAGGTCCCATAATCTCCTTGACCAGAAAATTTGGGACACCTCTGAGTTATATTACAGCACAGGTTCTCTTATATCCTGAGTCCTTATTGACTTTGAAGGGCTAGGGCCAAAATGTTGGCTATCCTCACAGCCCTTCTTTTTCTCCAATTTTTGGTCTGTTAACTTACATTCATAACCCTCCAGCAGAAAAGCTTTGTGATACTATTGCACGATAGCATAAGTACTTGAGCTTATCATCAATGGCTTTCTGAGTACCAAATATCTTTGACTTAGCTTGGAACTGATATTTTCTGACCATCATTGATATTCTAATAACGTTCCATACAATGTAATATAAGCAGTTACACAATTTTTACACAGATATTTGGAAATTCAAGGAAATACAAAATTGTAGCCTGTCAAGACTATGGTATTTGGCCCAGTCTCTTATTTTTAAGTACTACTCTTGAGAGAGAGAATGATAGTAACTGAGTTTACACTGGGAGCAGTACACACCCAAAAGACAAGAGTGACAGGCATTCCAAGCATAGTTTTAGTGTTACATGGTGCTATGATCAATATGATGAACCTTTTGAAGGTTCTTCAGACCAATACCTGATTCATCCTGTGTACATAAGTGCATGGTTTTGCTCTTGATATGTGTTCTCCTTTATCTGCTTCCAGTCACTTCGTTGTTTATTCCATCACACATTCAGCTGTGATATGCCCTTAAGTTCTTATTTTCTTCTTTAAAGTTCTTATATTAGGGAGACTATATGATAATTACACATATAGGTCTAGTTTATTTCACTAATGAGTATATGTTCAATATATATCCATTTATATGTGAAGTCTTCAAACTTATCATTCTTTATGGATGAGTAGTATTCCATTGTATAAAAATACCACTTTTTTTTAACCATTCTTCAAATGATGGACATTTTGGTTGTTTCCAAGATTTGGCTATTACAAATTGGGCTGCTATAAACATAGGTGCACAGATATCGCTATGGTATGATGTTTTCAGTTCTTCTGGGAAAATTACCAGTAGGGGGATAGCTGCATTGAATGGAACTTCCAATTCTAGTTTTGTAAGGATCCTCCACACTGCTTTCCACAATGGTTGCACCGGTCTGCATTCCCACCAGCAGTGGAGAAGGGTTCCTTTTTCCCCACAGCCTCTCCAGCATTTGTTGCTGGTCGATTTCTTTATGATAGCCATCCTTACTGGGGTGAGATGGTATCTAAGTGTTGCTGTGATTTGCATTTCACAAATGGCTAGCGATGTGGAGCATTTCATGTATATGTAGGCACGCTGCATTTCTTTCTCTAAGAAGTGTGTGTTCATCTCAGATGCCCATTTCTGGACTGGGTCTTTGAATTTTGGAACCGTAATGGTTTTTAGTTCTTTGTAGATTCTAGATAGAAGACCTTTGTCTGAATCCTTGTTAGTTAAAATCTTTTCAAAGTTTGTGGGTTGTCTTTTCACTCTGTTAGAGATTTCCTTTGACATGCAGAAACTTCTTATCCTGAAGAGGTCCCACTTGTTGATGCTTTCAAGTGTTAAACGTGCAATTTGATTTCTGTCCATGAACTTTTTGCCTACTCCAATGTCTTCAAGATTTCCTCCCACTTTCTCTTCCAGGAGATTTAATGTTTCACTTTTAACATTTAGATCTTTAATCCATTTCGACTTTATTTTCGTGCATGGTGATAGACTAGGGTCAAGTTTTAGTTTTTGGCATGTACAGAGCCAATTTTTCCAGCACCATTTGTTAAAGAGGCTGTCTTTCTTCCAGTACACATGTTTGGCCCCTTTGTCAAAAATAAGGTGGCTGAATGTGTTTGTATTTGCTTCTGCATCCTCTAGTCTATTCCTTTGATCTTCAGGTCTATTCTTTTGCCAATACCATGCTGATTTTATTACTGTAGCTTTGTAGTATAACTTTAGGTCAGGAATTGTAAGGCCTCCTGCTGTACCTTTATTGCCAAGAATTGTCTTTGCAATTCTGGGTCTTTTTGGGTTCCAAATAAATTTTAGGATTGACTTCTCTGGTTCTGTGAGGTATGTACATGGTATATGGATAGGAATTGCATTAAATCTGTACAACAATTTTGGGAGTATGGCTATCTTCACAATGTTGGTTCTTCCTATCCAGGAGCAGGGAACATCTTTCCATTTCCTGAGATCTTCTAAGATCTCTTTTTTCAGAGTACTACAGTTCTCATTGAGAAGGTCTTTTACTTCCTTTGTTAGGTTGCTTCCTAAGTATTTCATTTTCTTCGGTGCTATCGTAAAAGGTACTGTTTCTCTAATATCTCTCTCAGTGTTTTTGTTATCTGTGTAGAGGAATGCCACTGACTTCTGTGTGTTGACTTTGTAATCTGCTATGCTACTGAATTTGTGTATTAATTCCAGTAGCCTTTTGTTGGAATTCTTTGGGCCTTCTAAGTAGATTATCATGTCATCTGCAAATAGTGAATGTTTTACTTCCTCTTTACCTATTCTTATTCCTTTTATTTCTCCTTCTTGTCTAATGGCTATAGCTAATGACTCCAGAACTATACTGAATAGAAGTGGCGATACGGGGCATCCTTGCCTTGTACCAGATTTGAGAGTAAAAGACTTCAGTTTTTCCCCATTTAGAATTATCCTAGCTGTTGGACTGTTGTAGATGGCTTTTATCAGGTTAAGGTAGAGGCCCTCTATTCCAATTTTCTGTAGGACTTTGAACGTGAATGAGTGTTGCACTTTGTCAAAGGCCTTTTTGGCATTAATTAAGATGATCATGTGATTTTTGATCTTGGCTCTGTTGATATAGTGTATTGCATTTATAGATTTGCGTATATTGAACCATCCTTGCATCCCGGGAATGAATCCTACCTGGTCGTGATGTATAATCTTCTTGATGATTTGTTGTATTCTAATGGCTAAGATTTTATTGAGAATTTTTGCATCTATGTTCATGAGAGGAATTGGTCTGTATTTTTCTCTTTTAGTTACGTCTCTTTCTGGTTTTGGAATCAGTGTAATACTTGATTCTAGGAATGATGTTGGAAGGATTGCATCTTTTTAAATTTCATTGAAGAGTTTGAGGAGTATTGGGGTTATGTCTTCTCTAAATTTCTTGTAGAATTTAGAGGTGAATCCATTGGGTCCCGAAGTTTTCTTTGACGGTAGGCTTTTTATTAAATTTTGTATTCCATTGGCTGTTTTTGGGTTATTGAGAATTCTAATATCTGCTTGATTCAGTTTTGGTAATTTGTACTTTTCTAGGAATCTGTCCATTTCATCTGTGACTTCAATTCTGTGAGAATAAAGATTCTCAAAGCAACTATTTATGATCCTTTGTATCTCTGCTGGGTCTGTAGCAATTTCATCCTTTTCATTCCTTATTGCTTGAATTTGAGTCCTTTCTTTCCTCTTTTTGATGAGGTTAGCTAGGGGCTTATCAATCTTTTTAATCTTTCAAAGAACCAGCTTTTGGATTCATTAATTCTTTGCATTGTTTTCTTTGTCTCAATTGAATTGATTTCTGCTCTTATCTTTATAATTTCCTCCCACCTTTGGGCTTTGGATTTCGTTTGTTCTTCCATTTCTAGTCGGTTTAAGTGTTGTATAAGATTGTTTATTTGTTCCCATTCTATTTTCTTAATGTGTGAGTTCAGAGCTATGAATTTCCCTATGAGAACTGCTTTCATTGCATCCCACAAATTCCGGTAGGTCGTGTTTGAATTTTCATTAAATTGTAGATACTGTTTTTATTTCTTGTTTAATTTCATCTGTAACCCATTGGTTGTTGAGAAGAGTGCTGTTTAGTTTCCATGTAGTCCTGGAATTTCTATGGTTTCTTTCATCATTTATGTCCAATTTGCCTGCACTGTGGTCAGATAATATGCATGGGATAATTTCTGTTTTATTGCATCTACTTAAGCATGATCTAGGGACTAATATGTGATCTATTTTAGAAAATGTCCCATGTGCAGCTGAGAAGAATGTGTATTTTGAAGTGCTTGGGTGGAACACTGTGTTTGTCCACTAAGTCCAGTTGTTCCAAGTTCTGATTCAGTTCTGTCACTTCTTTGCTGATTTTTTATCTGCTTGACCTTTTTTGGATAAGGGAGTGTTGAGGTCTCCTGTTAAGATTGTGGTATTGGATATGAGATTTTTCATGTCCATTAAGGTTTTTTTATATAGCTTGCTGCTCCCATGTTGGGTGCATACGTATTTCTAAGTGTTACCTCTTCATCATGAATTCTTCCCCTAACCAGTATGTAGTGGCCTTCTCTATTTTGTTTGATCAATCTTGGTTTGAAGTTTAGATTGTCTGCAAACAGGATTGCTACCCCTGCTTTTTTGAGGTGCTGCAGCATGTAGTATTGTTTTCCAACCTTTCACTTTAAGCCTATGAGTTTCTTTATGAGTTAAGTGTGTTTCTTGTATATAGCATATTGTTGGGCTCTGTTTCCTTATCCACTCTGCAAGTCTACTTCTTTTAATTGGAGAATTGAGTCCATTTACATTGATGGTTATAATTGAAATGTATTGACTTATGTTTGACACGACTCTTATTTGCTATAGTTTACCACTTTTTCCTCCTATGTTTAGTTAGTTACTCTATTTGGTGGGATCTTTCTGTTCTCATTTGTTGAATTCAGGTCGTTTTGGTCCCTCTCTAAAATATTTGTTAGAATATTGTGTAGCGTTGGCTTTGATGTCATGAACTTCTTTAGTTGTTCCTTGTCGTGGAAATATTTCACTTCTCCCTTATATTTGAAGGAGTTTTGCCGGGTATAGTAGTCTGGGCTGAAATTTGTTTTCATGGAGGACTTGAAGCACTCTGCTCCATGCTCTTGACTTCATGGTTTGTGAAGAGAAATCCACTGTTATTCTGATGGGCTTTCCTTTAAATGTGATCTGTTTCTTTTCACTAGCAGCTTTTAGTATATTATTCTTCACCTGGATTTCTGGTATCTTGACTATTATATGTCTTGGCATGTTTTTAGTTGGGTTGATGTTATTTGGAGTTCTGTGGGCTTCAAGTTACTGGGATGTCTGATTATTTTCTCATATTTGGAAGTTTTCTGCTATTACTTCTGCCCATATTCTTTTTATGTCATTTGTATTGACTCCTTCTTTCTCATTGATTCCCATTAATCTCACGTTGTTCATTTTTGCATCGTCTTGCAGATGTTGAATTATGTTTTCCTGCATTCTGGTTGTTTTTAAAAGATCCTTTCTTACTCTTTCACTGGCTGCAACTGTGTCTTCAAGATCTGAGACTCTATCTTCACTTTCGTTCATACGGCTCTGCCAACTTGTGATCGAGATTTTATTTTCTTGTGTATCTCTTTGAAACTGTTTCATGCGATCTATTTCTTTCCTATATTGCTCGGTCAGGGAGTCCATCATTTTTCTATTCTCCTCTAACTTTTTATCGATGTCTTCTTTAATAGTATTGAAGTCTCTCATTATGATTATCCTTTCTCTGTCTAATTCAGAGATTATTTCTGTTATTTCTGTTCTCCTACTTTTCTGTAGTTGTTCCCCTACTTGGAATGCTATTGATTTAGACATGTCTTTGTTAACTTTAGATATTATTTCTGCTCTCATGTCCTCTATACGTTTCTCCAGTCATCTTTCCACTTCATGTATTTCTTTTTTTACTTCAGATGTTATCTCTGATATCAGTTGCTCTATAAGTTTCTGCACTTGTCTGTCTACCGCACATGCTACCAATTCAGAGGATTCATCTGCATGATTCCCATTTCTTCCATTGTAGTGTCTTCTGTATTTGATTCGGGTGGGCTCGAGCCCTGAGATTGCATGCTACTCCTTGTTGTTATCATTTTGTTTGGCAGCGACCTCTGCACTTTGGTGGCGTTATGCTGTAAGTGTCTTTGGGCCTTTGGTCTGGAGCCTCCAAGCTGGCTCGCCTATGGAAGTTCCCGGCTTCGTGTTGGAGCTCGGGCTGCAGGCTGCTGTGAAGCCCCGTGAGTGTGGTCTGTAGGTGGAGGTGGAGCTTTGGAATTGAGGAGTCCTGGTAGGCTCATGGACCAAATGGGTTTGGTAGTGGAGATTGGGCAGGAGGGGTTCAAAAAAAAGAAAAGAAAAAAGGGAAATGGGAAGGGGGGAAGGGGAAGGCAGGCCAAGGATCCTCACCCAGCCTGTGCATGGGCCTGGTGGGCTGGGACCGGACCGGGGACCGGAACCTCACATCCTGTATTTTAATCACTAAAAGTATCATCTATGTGTCTACTCATGTATGTTCATGTTTATCTTTTACACATATAGTCTGTATTTTGCTTGATATCACTCTTTTATCCCAGGGGATACAGTAGTAATGAGATTGGCGCCCAGATGAAAGTGTTATGTATCCTCTCTGGTCAAGTGGAAAACCTGGCCCTTTCAATGTGTCCTGTAGTCATTTCTGTTACCAATGGAAAGAACTGTATAGCTCCACAGATGTTTCTATTAGCAGAAGACTCCTCATGCTTTGGTTTTCATGCTTGACTAGCAAAAATATATTTATAACCTGAACTCTGTATATCTTAGGCTAAATTTCTATTTGGAGTGTAGTCTGAAAAACTGTTGCAATTATTTTATCAAAGCTATTTATACATAGTTGACAAGGTCAATTTATCTTTTTACTAGGGTTAGTGTATTGACCAGGGTTTTACTTAGAGGAACAGAATAGAAATAATATAAGGAATGAATATTAACACAAAATATACAATCTATAAGAAATTATAAGATCGGCTTACAATAGTCAATCACACAGTCCGATGAGGAAGCGCGAACAAGGCGTCTGCACGCTCGTGACTGAAGAATTCAGTCCCGAAGTCTGGACTACACTGCAGCACTCCGTGTAAGTCTCTGTCGGCTGATGGGTCTGTGATGGAAGGCTGAAGTGTCAGTAATGGGTCCTGAAGAGTCTGTGACGGATCGCGAAAGATCCAAGCTGGAGGCTAAAGAGTCTGTGCTGCAAGCCAGATGATGAAGTCCAGTACGAATTCTAAGACTGAAGCTTCTCCGATGAAGTGAAGTACTGACTCCTCCTTCAGCCCTTTAAAAAGGATGGGCCCTTGATTCCGTTCTAGGGAGAAATCCAATCATATCCTAGGCGGGCCCTGATCACACTCCAGGGAAGAACCAATTGTACCCTAGAGTGGGGCTCCCACAAACAGGGAACTGGGCTGCTGAGTCATTCAGCCAAGTTGACACAGTGTATCAACCACTACAGTTAGGTATATTTATTTAAAAGCCTTTTAAATCTTGCATGCAAGAAATGATATTCATTCTAGGTTTTTATGTGGTTGAAGTTTTCAAAATACTTTTGTCCATTAAAAATTCCTTCCTGGGGCGGAAGAGATAGCTCTGCAGAATAAGCACTTCCCTGGCAAGCGCAAGGGCCTGAGTTCAATCCCTGGTTCCGCAAAAAAAAATAAAATAAAATACAAAAAAAAATCCTTCCTACTCTCCCTCCTTCCCTTATAAATTCATGTATACAGAGGAAATATTCTATTTCTTGGTACTTTGCAATTTATAGGGTTATTTGAGTAATTACATAATAAAGACTTAGAGTCAGCATGGGAGTCCTCTGTGCTGATGGAGAAAGAATGAAATTCTGTACTGTATTATTACTCAGTACAGCTAAACAGCTCTTGGGAATTATGAAGGACACTGAAAACCTTATGGGAAAAATCAGCCTACACTTTGAGATACAAACATATTCTAAGCCAGAATCTTCCCAGGAAAATAGCGTGTGACCGGGACTTACAGTCTTAAAGTAGCTATGACCCACATCTGAAAGCAGAAATTTGCAACAATAATTCTAATGTGTATTAGTTTTGAGTTATATGTTTTTTTTATGTATTTAGGACAGGGTCTACAGGGTCTCACTACATATACAGGACTTATAGTGATCCTCCTGTTTGCCACCATGCCCAGTCTCAATCGCTTCTCAGCATTCCCTGGGGGCAGGGCTGGCACAGCATGTCAGGAATTAAACCCCAGCCACTGATCTCTGCCAAAACAGGCGCTCTAGTTCACTGAGTTACAAGGTCAGCCAAGATATTTAGACATATAAACTGTTATGAAATATTTGAAATAAGAAACATACCCTGTCCTTATAATTCCTTTAAGGTCACTTTCCAGGGCTAAGCACTTTACTTTTGGCCTCATTATTGCATGCCCTAAGGTCAAGATTATATTCTGGGCACCCTAAGGAATTACATGAATTAAGATTTTGGACTGGGAGTAAGATCAGAAGCACAAGCGCCTGCCTAGTCAGTGCAAGGTCATGAGTTCTATTCTTGGTACCTTCCCCCTCAAAAAAAAAAAAAAAAAGATTAAGGTTTTTACAAGATGCATAGTTTGTAGAGTATTAGAGAAGGCATAAAGGTATACTGAATATAAATTTCTTGAAGAAACAATCCTTTTTTGAAAATAATTGTGATTACGTGTTGTCATTTGCTTAACAATTTTTAGAAATATTCAGCAAGAGTAACAAAAATTTTCCAGAAAAAATTATAATAATTGCACTCCACTCTCTGCATTTCAATTAGATTCTAATCTTGTCAGATCTTAGGATAAAGTGACATGCATTACTAAAATGTAAAATGATATATTTTCTTAACTGCATAATACAAAAACTTGTTTGCCACAGTGCTTTAGTATGTGCGTTACCATTGCACAAAGAAGCTTGGCAGGAACTTCATGTGAGTTAATATGCACTGTATTACTTTACTGTTATATTAAGTACTTTACTGTCTATCCTAAGATGAAATATGTAAAGAACAGTGGTAGAATCAAAACAATACCAGACCTAACTATTTTATTTTACCTCTCAAAGATGATAAACATTCTACAGATTGAGGAAAGTGCTAAGAGATGAGTTAGTTCATTTGGATAGGAAGTAATTATGGTGGGTCACTGAGCTTAGATTTGGCCAGATTTTTCCCTATCCTTACCAACTGAGCCTGAAGTAGCTGAGATAATGATGGCTTCATATTCAGTCTCCAGTCTAGTGGTGTTAGCCTTCCTGCTATTTGCCATCTGTTGGAATGATTTAAATAGATAGGAAAATCAGGAGGAAAATACTGCAGTAGATGAGAAAGAGCTCAAATCACTGAGATAGCATAGAAATAATAAGGAAGAGGCAGCTTGCAAATAAGTTTTCAAATGTCGATAAATCTTGATAATATTATATTATGTATTTTCTTTCTATTCTGTGACCAAAGCATGAAATAAATTTTATAAAGTTAGAGAGCTTAAAAAATTATGGTTGGAGAGATAGCTCAACAGTCTAATTGACTGCCTGGCAAAAGCAAGGACCTGGGTTCGATGCCTAGTACCACATGCCATGCCAGCCAGGGCACCAAGTTGGCTGCCAAAACCACATGTAGTGACACATGCCTGTAATCCCACTACTGGGGAAGACAGAGACAGGAGGATCACTACAAGTCTGAGCTGTGAGGTTAGAACCTGTATCGAAAAAATAAAAGTAAATAAAAGATCAAAAAATTGCTTTATGTCCACATGTTAATGTAGAAGAACTGCTTCAAGCAGTTCAATGGTGATGAACCTATGGCCCACGCGCTGCAACCAGCTATCATCACTGAAAACACTCTAGGTTTGCTCTCACCGGACAAAAGTCTTGTGTTATATCAGATAGTATAGAAATGATAAAACTGGGAAAATACACAAAAGATCATGTTTAAGATACTAGGCAGCCAAAAAAGAATGACACCAATCTCTGGAGCATGGGGGAAAAAAGAAAGGAGAGTATTTTTCTTTTCTTTTCTTTTTTTTTTTTTTTTTTTTTGTGGAACCGAGCATTGAATTCAGGCCCTTGCGCTTGCAAGGCAAGCACTTATTCTACTTAGTTATCTCCACAGCCCTGAAAGAAGACTAATTTTAATTTAAAATTCAAAGAATATTAACTAGTCACATCTCCAAGATGCTGAAAGAGCCCTTCAGCAAAATAAATGCAAATAGAATTGTAGGATATCTTGTAATATTTTTTTTTGTAAAGATGAGGGAACATTTTACAGTTCTCTGTTAGAACATTTGGCTGTGGTACACATGCCATAGGTGCTCCACAAGAGGAGCCTTAGAGGCTCTGAGAAAGACCTTCACAATACGCTGAGGAGAGGCAGACACTTCAGAGGAACAACATTGACAATGATGGCAACCGGGCTTGGTGGCGCACGCCTGTATTCCCAGCACTCGGGAGGCTGAGGCAGGAGGATCCGTGTGAGTTCAAGACCAGCCTGGGCTACAAATGTGAGCTCAAGGCCAGCCTGAACTGCATAACAAGACCCTGTCTCAAAAAAGACAAAACAACAACAACAACAAAAAAACAATGATGGCAAATTTCCTTTAAAAAAACATTACAAAGTCAAAGATCATATTAAAATGTACAAATTACTGAAAGCTATTTAAAATAAAAGCTTAACCTAGGTTTCAGGAACCAGTGAATATAATTCCAAAACCAAAGAAGTAGCAGTTGTTTCTTTAACATATACAACCTGAAAAGATTTATTAGCAACATCAATTTAACACAGCCAATGTTTTGGATGAGTGAGCAATTTAGAGGACTGAGACAGGAGGATCCTCTGCTCAAAGCAAGCCAGGGTAATGTAGCCACAATGAATGTAAACACTTTTTTAAAAAATTCAAAAGTAATAAAAGTAGTTTCCTGGGGTCAGTCTTTACTACAAGAAAAACATTAAATAACATATGTTGAAGTCACATACTCGATGATGCCCTACTCCCAAAAAAGGATTAAAACCAAAGTATATTCCAGCGTCTCCTATATCAGGCTATTCTCTGCTCCAGCAGGTGTGGCCAGGTTGTTCTTAGTACCTGAGAACATTCTCGTCAGATGACCGTATACATACCAGGCCTTGAAAACGAATCATTTAGTGTGAACACGAGGTGGTTGCAAGTGGCACTGTGAATACAGATGCAAATTGCTTTCCTCTGTTCTTTCAAAGGAGAACTCCTATCAGAACATCTCAAGTGCATCATATTAAAGGGAAAGAGGGGCGTGGCAGGATGGTTCAGTGGTCTAAAGCGCCTGCTTAGGAAGGCTTAGGCGGCTGCAGGGACCGCAGTTTGATCCCCAGCACCACATGCTGCGCCAGCCCTGCCCTCAGGGCAGGCTGAGCTGGCCGTAAAAATAAATAAATAAATAAACAAACAAATAAACAAACAAACAAACAAACAAAAGTTCTGAGACAAGAAAAATAAAATAAAGTAAAATAAAATAAATTCTTTTAAAAAAATAAAGGGAAAGAAGCTCCAAAACTCCAGCTGATTTGGATGTAATTCAGAAATGAGGCTGAACATGACCGAGGAGGATAGCACCACAGATTGGGAAAAGGCAGCCAAGGAAAGCAGAGCAAGGCAGGCCGCTCACGTGTGTTACAGAATGGCACATATTGACATGCAGGAAGATGTTCAGAAGAAGGGAAAGACAGCTGGCAAAACCCAGACATCCTCCCAAGATCTCGCATGCACAGAAGTCCCCAGGGTGCAGGAGTTTCGAAAACCTCTGACCCTCAGGCGAGTTAGAAACAGGGCAAGAAAGGGCCCAGAGGCATAGATTTGGGGGCAACTCGAAGCAAAAGCTTGTGAAGAGATTCACAGGAACCACACCTGTGCTGAAAACAGAGACTGGACACATGGCTAGGACAGCCGGGCCTATGTATGTCCACGTGGGACTGCGACAGGCAGAGAGAAGGTGAAGCGAAATATGAGCTGGCACGGCTCACTGTGGGTGCACGTTTAGGCCACCTCACTACAGCACAGGGAAACTCGGGAGGAAGGGGTGCGGGCATCTTTGAGAACTAAGGTGTCATGTTGGGCCTTGGGGGATTTCTCAGGAGCCCAGAGCTTACCCTTTTACTCACTGAGTACAGGAGATTTGGTCTGAGACAGCGGCAGGAATGTGGCTGTGGTGACACAAGGCTGGGTTACCTGGAGGAGGACAATGAGATACCATGAGCACCTTCAGAAGGAACGGGGATTTTAAACATGGCTTCCCCTCTGGATTCCATGAGGGCACTGCTGTTGGCATCTACCCGCATCTGTTCTCTTGGTCCTCCTGCCCTCTGAGAATTTCACATGATCCTATTACATTCAGAGCGTGAGTTGAGACTCAAAGTCTGCACCTTTGGTGCCCACCATGGTGTCACCTGGTGGGGGAGGCAGGAGTCTGCCAGCCTGCCTGTGACCTCTGCCTTCTGCTGTTCAATCCCACCTACCTTTGCCAGGTAATCAAGTCAGTCTTTGCAGTACGCAGGTCTACTCTCTGATGCTACTCTGAAACTGACAGTGAAAGCTGTTGGGTACCCAGGGGAAAC
>PVJA010045653.1:0-15464 GCA_004027025.1 Myocastor coypus | reverse complement strand
AAAAAAAAAAAAAAGTAATGTGGATTTAGAAAGGTTAATGTTTAATTGTTTGATCAATCTTATATACCTATATGTATTAATCTAAACTGATCTGATGATGAAAATATGTAATATAACCATTGTTAAATTTAAACAATAAAAAAGAAATTGAAGAAAAAAAAACAGTATAGAAACGTTACAATGGTGATACTAGAACCTCCAAATATGACATAAGGGAAATATTATAGATCTGAGTTCATGTTCTCTAAAAATCAAAGAATAAATTCTAAGAGTACAAAGACGTTTATTGACAAGATACAAAGCTCTGACACAGGAACCAGAGGGAGCCCAAGTGAGTTGCAGTTTCCCACTCTACAGGGAAATTTTATAGAGCAAAATCCACATGGGTATGACATGGATTACATTTTGGTGTAATCTTAACCTAAAAGTATAAGTATAGTCACTTAAGTAATAGTGATCCAATGAGAAAACAAGCTATATAGCAAAGGTGCATGAAGAGAATGAAGACTTCTAGGAAATGATTGGTTACCTATTGGGTTGACTGAGGTCTATCTAGGCTTTATGAGGCCTGGTGTTTGTCTTCTGAGGAATTATACAAGCCCGGTCATTTCAGCTTTAACTTGAGGCCTAGTCTCTAACAGATGTGTTTCTGGTCACAATTGAGATGTGTTTCATTTTTCTGACTCTCTTGAGAGATTAATCCTATTTAACCACCTACAATATTTTTGCCTAGCTTAGTTGTCTGTAATGGTACCAGCACAAAAATAAACACTTCAAGCAAGAGAATAGAGGATGCAGAAACAGTCCCAAGCAGTTCTGGTCACCTAATTTTTGATAAAGACATTAATATATGCCAGTGAAAAGATCATCTTTGACAAATGGTGCTGGGAAAACTAATTGTCCACATGTAAAAGAATGAATCCTGATTAATATCACTCACCCTGTACTGAAAATCAAATCAGACTTAATCAAACACCTATATTTAAAAACAAAAACAAAGGGCCAGTCAGATAGCTCAGTGGATTAAAGCACCTGCTTAGGCAAACACAGGGACCAGGGTTCATTCCCAGGCATGCATGCTGGCCCCACCCCTAGGGTACACTGAGACCAAGACTGAGACCGGGTGTGGTGGTGCATCCCTGTAATCCCTGCACTTGCGAGGCTGAAAACAGGAAGATCACTACAAGTCCAATTTGTATAGTGAGACCCTACAGATGCTGTGCTAAATACATTTAAAAATAAACAAAAGCATAAATAAATAAAAACAGAGCTGCAAGAAAATGTCTGCAAAACTCCTGTAGACATAGGTATAAGCCAGGACTTGTAAACAGAATCCCAAGAATCAACAAATGGAATCATATCAAATTAAAAACTCCTATACAGCAAAATAACCAACCAACAGAGTGAAAAACTACAGAGTAGGAAAAACATTGCCAGCTACACCTCAGACAGAGAACAAATATATGGAATATATAACTATCAAAAAAGCAGAATCTCAAAATAAAAGACCTAGAGGCTGGGGATTTGGCTCAGGGGTAGAATACTTGCCTAGCAAGCTGGAAGACCTGGGTTCAGTCCTCAGCTCCAAAACAAAACAAAAACAACAACAATTTTAAAAAAAAAATCCTGTAAAAAAAGTTCAACCAACCAAAAATAAATAAATAAATAAATAAATAAATAAAATAAAAATTTTTTTAAAAACCCAAAAAACAAATAAAAACAAAAGTCATGAAAAAATGAGCAACTGAAATGAACAGACATTTCTCAGAAAAATAAATACAAATAACCAGTAAGTACATGGGAAAAATGTCTTCTCTATCTTTGGCCATTATAAACAGAAACCAAAACAACACTTAAGATTCCACCTTACTCCAGGAAGACAGACCATTATCAAGACTCAAAAAAAAAAAAAAAAAAAAAAAAAAAAACCAGCAAAAGCCAGCCAAATTGTGGGGTAAAAGAAATCCTCCTTTTGGTAGAAAAGTAAACTGGTATAGCCACTATAGAAATCAGTATGATAGTTTCTCAAAAAACTAAAGAGAACCCCATTTGACCCTGTTATCCATCTTCCCCCAAAAAAGTTCAATGCAGAATATAGCAATATATACATATCCACTTTTATACCAGTATTATCACAACAGGTTAAGTATGGATGTGGCTTATATGCCTATCATAGATGAATGGATAAAGAAAATATGATATATATACATACAGATGTGTCATTTGGAGAAAAATGGATGGATCTTGAGACTATAATACTAACTGAAATAAGTGAGTCACAAAAGGTTAAATATTGCATGGTTTCTCTAATATGAAAGCCACAAAATATAAATACTTGGAAGAGCAAAACAAGATAGTCATGTTAAGAAACAGGTAGATTGAAGAGATAAGGGGATCTAGGGAATAAGATGGGAAGGCAGAATAAAAAAACATCAAATCATTCATATATATATACATATATGTATGTACATATATATATATGTATATATACATATATATATATATATATATATATATATATATATATATATATGTATGTGTGTGTGTAGACCCAATCACTATGTATCACAAACACATACTAACAAAAAAAAATTTTTTTAAAGATTAGGTTTCCTTATGCTCATCTAATCAAAATATATTGTGAATGTTTAATTTTTTTAAATCTATGAAAGTAAAAACCACACTGCCATTAATCTCCCTCAAAATACTTACCCTTACTTTGAACACTTTATGCCATTCCCATTGTTCTTGCCATTGTCTGAAATAGCTCAGGAAGTTCTCTTTTTTGGCTTTACAATATGCAATTAAAACACAGCAAATGCTGCTGCTCAGTGCCATCCAGCTGCAAAGCAGGCTTATATAAAAACATTACAGTGTCTTCCTCCGTGCTATTCACCAGACCTGTACCACACCATTTCTGGTTCTTCGCCAGAGTTAAAACAGCTGTGAAACATAACATTTGAAATCAATGCAGGGCAGTCACAACAGTTTAAATAAGGATCCTCTACGTTTACAGTGGTTCTCAACCTTTCTAATGCCGTGATCCCACAATACAGTTCCTCATGTTGTGGTGACCCCAAACCAAAAAATAATTTTGGTGGATACTTCAAAACTGTAATTTTGCTACAGGTATGACTCAGAATGTAATAAATAACATTTTCAGATGGCTTTAGGTGATCCCCGCCGGGGTTGCGACCCACAGGTTGAGAACCGCTGCTCTAGAAAAAGGCCTTCCAGAACTGCTTCAGAAACTGGCAAGAACAACGGGTTAAGAGGGTTCAAAGAAAGGAGTATTATGAAAATTAAAAGCAAGGTGTCTGTCACTGAAGTAACTTTTTTAATTTAAACATTTGTTATAATTCTCAGTCACAGCTCATGTGCAGCTCTATAGAATTCAATGTCTTTAAACTCCTACATAATATTCAATCATAAAATAAAATATTCTTTTTCCTAATTGAAAATGAGGTTGTTTCCAACAATTTTGCTCCTGTCTCAGTCACCTCTTCTTCTATGTCTCCTTCACGCACGGATAGGTAGTGTACAAGAATCTCTGGAGCACACAGAATTGCTAGCTAGTGTGATACAGCCAGTCGTACTTTATATTTCCAAACAGTTCTCCAAGATGGTTGTGGCAATTATGGACTTATCAACAATAGCTGAACATAATAACTTCTCTTTATCATCCAACACTTTGTACCACTGTTAAAGTCATATTATGATGGCATTATAAAAGTCTTTTCACCAAAATATTACAAACTACAAGTGAGTCACTTGGGCTACCCATTCTGCAAGCCACCTTCATGACTCTCTTTTTGCTTTGTTCAAATCTATGTTAACCTCGTCACAGCTTAGGAGCTTAGCAGCTACATCCCACTGCTTCCAAAAGAAATCTGAAGCCCAAGCTGGTACTAGTACAAAAGGCCTCTTGAGGGGCCCGGTGGGATGGCTCAATGGTCTAAAAGCGCCTGCTTGGGGAAGCTTGGGCAGCTTCAGGGACCACGGTTCGATCCCCGGCACCACATGCTGCGCCAGCCCTGCCCTCGGCGCGGGCTGAGCCAGCCATAAAAGATGAGTGAATAAACAAAGGTTCTGAAACAAGAAAAAAAATAATAAATAAAATAAAAATTCTTTTTAAAAAAAAGGCCTCTTGACCCACCAGCCCTCCCTCCAGCTGCCTCTATTCTCACCCCAGCCTTAGCACAGGTCATACTCATTTCAACTCCATTCTTCTCTTCCTATACCTTCTTCTAATGTATACACTATTTCCTCCTAAAATTCTTCCCTAAGTTCCTTGAGGTACTTCAAAAAACCCACTGCTGGTCATAAAATTATCCAGTCATTTCTTACCTGTTAAGTTCGTGAGTTAACCTTAAATGGCTCAAGTGTAAGAATTCTTATGACTTGAATGTCACTCATCCTATGCACACATAATAAAGGCCTGGGGAGGCAAAAAATACATCAGGAAAATATGTTTTCCTAATAAATTACTTAATGACAACCAACACTAAAAAGTTAAATCTTCTATCTCAGTGTTTTGAGTTTGGAGTGTTTGGAGTTTTTCTCCCCTTTCTGCTAGACAGAAACATTAGGTACAATAACTGTTTCAAATCTGAAATACACTTAGTTATAATGGCAAGGCAGACTGTAAGGCACATAAGCATGTATCATCCATATCCCTGTATATATTTTAACTCAACAGCTGATGATGAGATAAATAAGCTTCCCCTTAACAGTGCAAGGTCTCTACACAGCTGTTACAGCTCCCCTTGGAACACAGCAGTAATTCTCAGCAGGCTGTTGCCTAGGTAGTCAAACAAACCACCTATTACCTCACAGTCCTGCAAAGACTCAAATGTTTGCCAAAAAGATACAAGGCCAATGTTAAATGCACTCAATGAAAAATTGTGGTGCTAGAAGCCAAACATCACACTAATAGCACAGGCATCCCTCTCAAATTACATCATGTAAAAAATTATTTCCTATATGGTTTTAAGTTCTTCTCCCAATATTTACTATAAAATAACACTTAAGAATAGTAGCTTATTCGTCTTCTTGAAATAAAGGATTATCTATGAGGATCTTCAAACTTTACTCAACTTTACTATCCTATAAATGATCAAATCTCCCAATACCCTGTCAAGAAAACACTTAAGAACTATGGTACTTTTCTATTCTAATAGTTTACAAACACTGTCTGTGTACATGTGAGGCCACACATAGCCACAGGCACATGGAACCTTAAGATAGTCCCCAAATTGGGAAAAATAACTAAGCCAAAAAAAATTCATTTGTTCATTCAACAGTAATGCATTGAGCTGCTAAGCTAAACATTAAAGATTTAACAGTGCATAAGTTTTATTTCCTCAAAAAACTGTAAAAGAATTACATATGACATATTCATTCATGTTTCCAAGAATGACATTCTGAAGTTAATTCAAATTTCCACCAGTTTTCAACTGTTTATTCAAAGCTGCCAAGATCTGAAACAGTTGTAAGGAAAGCAAAGTAAATCTGCCTCGTAACTTCTACAATAAGTACCATCCAAAATTCAAATAATCACCATATGATATACTTGGTGTCTACTAAGATGTCAAAAGATCTAACTGAAAAGAAATACTAGCAAACAGAAAACCAGTGCTCCAACATGTTTTAAAATTAGATATAAGGGCCAGCCAAATAGCTCAGGAGGTTAAAGTGCCTCCTCAGGCAGCTGCAGGGTCTAGGTTCAATCCCAGGCTTATCATGCTACTTCCACTGCACACCCCACCCCCACCCCCAGGGCCACAGCCCACCCTTGGAGTGTGCTGAGAGGGAGGGTTTTTTTTTTTTTTTTTTTTTTTTTTGGTCTTTTTGAGACAGTATCTCATACAGTTCAGGCTGGCCTTTAGCTCACTTTTGTAGCCCAGGCTGGTCTCGAACTCACATTGATCCTCCTGCCTCAGCCTCCCAAGTACTGGGATTACAGGCATGTACCATCACGCCCAGCAGAGAGGGAGACTGAGAGTGGGTGTGGTGGCACACACCTGCACTCCCAGCACTTGGGAGGCTGAAAACAGAAAGAACACCATGAGTCTAATCTGTGTAGTGGGACCCTGTGCTAAAATACATGAAAAATAAATAAATAAAATTAGATATATAAGTTTAATTCATGACAGCAGATTTTGCCCTTCACTACTCCTATGCACAAAGATGACAGCTAAAGATTATCGTCAACTAACATTAATATTATCCTTCACAGTAAAAGAGCACCAGAATTCCTAAAACATTTTAAAGATTAATACCTGCTTTAGAATACTATGTCTAGAGCCTGCCAACTTAGTATGTATAAGGTTCTGATTTGACCCCGTCACTGAAACAAAAATAAAATACTTTCTAGGGAAAGATCAAAGCAACCACTAGACCCTTAGAAAAGTATACATTAAATGAGGCTTTTGCAATAAAGCAGTTTTCTGCTCTGTACAGAAAAAATTTTCCATGTCTGATATTACTTAGTCATGTGCTTTTCATCACTAATGGTTTAGATCATTCATTGCGATGATTTTGCTCTCTAGGGAACAAAGCAATGAAATAAAAATATCCCAATGTCTGATCCTCAGAACATACTACACTACGTGATCACACTAGACTACGTGACTCTGACTCTAACTGACTTAACATATTAAAAAAGAAAATGTTAATTAGAAACATATAATTAAATCTAATTTAGCACCGTGAACATTAAAATATCACACTAAGAACACAGCTCTATACTCTATACTTAAAATGTTCTATCTCCATGATCATGAGAGAAAAGGTCATGTGGCCCCTAAGGCAGTCACCAAGTATGCTAAATAAACTCAATTACACCAATCTCATGGAAATTCTTTTTTGTTTCGCTTTGTTTTGTTTTGTTTTTTTTGTAGCCAACTCAGCTCACAGCATGTGGTGCTGGGGATCAAACCGTGATCTCTGGTGCTTTAGACCACTGAGCTATCTTGCTGGCCCCTCTCATGGAAATTCTTCAGAGCACATTACCTATTACAAGTATACATATTTTCCTCTTGTTACCTCCAATAGTAATCAGAAGCTTCAAATAGCATAAATAATTAGTAATTGCAATGTTTCTCACAGTGAAATAATCTGAACTTGCCAGGTCTTTAGTCCTTTCATATGCTCTCCATTCTCCACACTGGCTATAAAACTCTTGTTACATTTCTGAATGACCAATTTACTTGAGTACACCATGATAGCTCAACTCAAGTGGAGAACATTGCCAAGAATTTTGCAACATGATTGTAGTTCTCTCTGGGAAATCAACTGCTTTTACCAAAAAGCCAATGTTTCCACCTTCCTATCTCCAATCAGTGTAAGTCACCAATGATAGCAATAGAAAATCAAATACTAAACAGAAAAAAAAACTTAATTTGCTTAGATATTTTCCTTTCTTGGACTTCTTTCTCTCATATTTCTGAAAAGAAACATGGATGATTCCTTATAATTTCTTTTGATGGGCTACTCTTAGAGAAAGTTTTATCAAGCATTTCTCTCATATTTCTGAAAAGAAACATGGATGATTCCTTATAATTTCTTTTGATGGGCTACTCTTAGAGAAAGTTTTATCAAGCAAATGTTGAAGTTTTCAGTGCTTTGCTTATGGCTGAAAAGCATATGCATTAAGTGTTTATTTCATAAAAACCTAGAAATAATACCCTCAACACACTTAAGCATTTGTAAAAAGGCATTTTTTGGAAGCTTCTACTAACCAAAGTCTGAAGAACCACCTGAATAAAACAGTACATTAGTCACCATTCTTTCGAAAGTTAGATCTACATTCTACAGCTTGATCCTATGAAACTAAGTTTTTAAAACACAGATAGTGCCGGGCGTGGTGGCTCACGCCTGTAATCCCAGCACTCGGGAGGCTGAGGCAGGAGGATTGGTACAAGTTCAAGACCAGCCTGGGCTACAAAAGTGAGCTCCAGGCCAGCCTCAACTGCATAGCGAGACCCTGTCTCAAAAAGACAAAAAAAATAAAAAATAAAAAATAAAATAAAATAAAATAAAACACAGATAGTATTAGAGCTATCAAAAGGCTACTTTTAAATTTTCAACTTAACTCCAGAAATTAAAGGTTCATTTTTCCTCAAGGAGCTCTGCATATAATTCACATGTAAAAGATCAGCTTAGATTCTACAAAATTACTATGGAAACTTAAGAGACACTTGTCAAATTACAAAGTTATTGCCTAAAGACTACAATGACACTTAACTGCTACCAAACAGCCAGAAGTCAATCTTTAATAACAGGCTGCAGTTGCTGGTGCCACTGGCCCCTAAGTCTGCACCAAAGTCTAATTGTTCAGGGTCCTTTATCCAACAGTGAAACCCTTGCAGAGCAGTCTTCTGCAGCTTTTTCTATGCAGTAACTTTTTCTATGCACTAACATTTTGTAAGAAATAGTGGCACTACACATAGACTATTAACTTCTATGAGCATAACAGATGGGTTGCAGCCATCCACAAACTTTGTATGGACACTCACAGTTATGCTAAAAACTATTTAGAACTCTTATTTTCAGTTCTTCACTTATTTTAACAAAACACTCAGGTTCCTACCATTAGCTGCCCCCTCCCTACCAGACCCTATGCACAATCAGATGACGGACCAGAGGCTCATGAAAGCAGTGATTTGCTCAAGAAAACCAGCAAGAAACAAGGCTGAGCCCCAGCAGGATCTGATGCCTACCTAACCACAGGGTACCTCACATAGCACACTGGGTGCCAAGGGCATCACCTACACCTCACCTGTACCTACTGCTCTAATCATCACTTCTCCAACACTTGGTTTTTAAGTGTTTCAAAGCAGCTGCATGAGCAGATGTCTGCAAATCTCTCACAAAAATAAAGTCCATGTTAAGTCTAAGGCATTTAACATTTAGAAAGTTATGATAAGCTCAAGTACCTATGTTACAGAGTAATAGTATCACTAAGCTTCTCTTCTGGAGGGGTAAAAACCTAAGTTTGCAGACCAAAAATTAAGAGAAAAAGGTCACTACAAGGATAGCCAATATTTTGGCCCTAGCCCTTCAAGGTCAGTGAGAACTCAGGACCCCAAAGAACCTAAACTGTAAAATCCTATAACTCAGTGGTGTCTCAAATTTTCTGTTCAAGGCAATTATGGGGCCACAGAGGAAAGGGAAAGATGATGTATAATGTACCTAAGGAGATTACACCTAGAGAGAAAACATTTTCTCACACTTTCACAGAGAGCAAACTGGTCAAGCAATGGCCATGACTCATCCAGACGGCTGACACTAACAAAAGTTCAACAAACTCTGGACATGATTTCAAGGTAAATCCTGAGCACCTCAATAAGCCAAAGTAAAAAAAAAAAAAAAAAAAAAAATTTAAAAAATTTAAAAAAATGGCATTACTTACTTTACAAACACTTCTAAATTCACACTTTCAAGTCAAGAATCAGTGGCAAGTACAGGTTACTGTCATCCCCAGGTATTACAGATTAAAGGCGCTTGCAAGGTTCATTTGTCACGTGTAGACTCCAGTCCTGAAGTTTAAATCCCAAAGTCTGCTTACTATGTATAACCCTTAATCCCTCAGTCGCAGAATTTATATTCATGAGAAACTGTATTAAACAAATCTTTTCTTACCTACAAATCATTCTAAAATAATAACTATGCATTAGCAATTTTGTATATCAATACTGAGGTAAGTATACTGGCCATATCATGGCACCACTTTATTCAATGACACATTTACGAATCAAAAGCTAGCACCCAACAACAGAAACAACAAACCAATTCAAAACTGGGCAAAGACCTCAAACAATTATATCATCTAAGAAAATGTATAAATGGTAAGTACATGAAAATATGCTCATGCCATTAAATAACAAAGAAATGCAAATCAAAACCACAATGAGATACCACCTACATCTATTAGGATGACTAATATTTAAAAGGATGGGGGAAATAAGTAAAGGTGATAGTGCAAAAAAAAAAAGATGAAATCCTTGTCAATCACTTTGAAACCATAAATGTAAAATGGTACAACTACTGTAGAACACAACCTGATAGTGCCCACAAATATAAGAACTATATATGGCCAGGCTTGATGGCACACACCTATAATCCTCACACTTAGAAGTCTGATGCAAGAGGATCAAGGCAAGTTCATGGCCAACCTGGACTACATAGTGAGTTCTAAGGCACCTTAAACTACATAATGACACCCTGTTGAGAAAAAAAAAAAAAAAAAAGATCTATTTATGATCCAGCAATTACTCTTATAGGTATACACCCAAAAGAACTGAAAGGACTCAAAAAGATACTTGCACAAAAAATGTTAGTGGCAGAAATATTCGCAATTGCAAAAATGCAGGGGCCAACATAGTTCAGTGGACTAAAGCACTGCTTAGGCAGAGCACAGTGGCCTGGGTTCAGTCCCTTGCATGCCATGCTAGCCCTGCCCCCAGGGCACACTGAGACTAGACATGGTGGCACATGCCTGTAATCCCAGCGCTTGGGAGGCTGAAAACAGGAGAACCACTGAGCCCAACCTACACAGTGAGACCCTGTAGACCCTGTACTAAAAAAATAAATGCAGAAATAATAAAATGCCCATTAACAGATACATAAACAAAATGTAGTATAGACATTTAATAAAATAATCACCCTTAAAAAGGAATAAAACTTTGACACATGCAAGACAGATAAACCCGAAAAATATTATGCTAAGTAAAATAATCCAAGTAAAAAGGGCAGATTATATTATTCTGTGCATAAGAATTACCTAAAATGGGCAAGCTTCTAGAGTCAGAAAGCAGAAAAGGACACCAAGAACAGCAAGAGAAAGGAAAAGGAGAAATTATTTAATAGATATAAAGTCTATATTTGGAATGATGAAAAAGTTCTAGAAATGGTGGTGATAGCTGAACACCATGAATATGCTTAATGCCACTGAACTATACATTTTACAAAATGTTAAAATTATAAATTTAATATTTATTTTTGTCTAACTTAGGGATATCTTTACATATATTTTCACCACAAGATAAAACTCTGGTCCTGTGTTTGATTTCCAGAACCAAAAAAAGAGAGTTAAATTCAGGGATTAAATCAATCATATCAACAATTACTTGAACACATAAGCATAGAAAGTGCTTACGACTATTAAAATATTCCTTAATAAACATGGTGAGCCATCCATCAGGATACCAGCTTCCAGATACGTCTCATGGTATAGTATTATTTAAAACTAATATTAAAGACCCACTTTCCCAACTGACAGAAACATTATGATTATGTTTCTACCAGAAACTTTGAATTCAGTATCTGAGACGCATACACACAATGGAAAGGAGAAAACAATAAAGTCATGCTCATTTTAAGTTAGAAATAGAGAAAATGTAGCCAAAACCATAAAAGTGACTCATAATAACTGAAACAATTCAAGTTGTTTCTGTTCTCCTAGACAGTATTGTTGCTACACTTAGTTCTGCTTGAACAATCACTTACCTCCCTCTGAAGACACAGATAGAATTCATTTTAAGATTCAAATATCTTGAAAATTACACTTCAAAGATCACTCTACAACTAATCTACTGAGTTAATCCCCATACTACCAATCACTAAAGAAGTAAGCTGGCACAATATGCTATGGAGCATATTTCAGAAGAACAAAGGTAACTAAATACAAATTCTTAAAAAATAGGAAACCAATATGCCTAAACAGCTTCAGTTTTCTTACAGGCAAAAAGGACAAAAGATTGTTCACATCTAACTGCATGACTACAAAAGAACAATTATTCACATACTCCACATCCTTAACAAAATGCAGTTTTATAGCATCAGCCTCCCACCAAACTGGAAGCTGTCAGTTAAGTAGTGTTCAAGATCCTAAGCTGAAACAAGCACCCCAGACCTCACTTGGTAAGATTTACCTTCCATGGAAAGGTATTTGTTAGTAATCCTGAAGTGAGAACAGTTTCTGGACTATTTAAAGAAGGAAACACCAAATATACTGAAACAAAAATGTGCAACTGAAATGCTACCACAAACTTTTACATGGAAATAAATGTTTGTCTTTCTTCAACTACTAAGTAAAGTTATAGAATTCAGCTGCCCACAACACCCAGCTGACAATACAGCCCATCATCTGCCCTTTACAGACCTAGCAGCTGTCTTAATGCAACCCTATACTTGAACTTGTCTCACCTCCCATTTCTTCCCCTACCTGACCTTCCTCTCCTAATATCTTGACCTTACAATCTTGTGGAAAATAAAAGAGGCTTACATGTGTACAATGCAGAGATAAACAAGTATGAAAAAAGAAATAATAAATAATAATGCAGGTTAGATGCGTCTGATTCTACCCAGACATAAGTTCAAATGTAAATGTGAGTTGTAAGACTTTACATCTCTATATGCCAGTTTCCTTATTTTTATCATGTGAATAACAGTATCCTGTTGTGTGGCTATGGGGTAAAATGAGGTAATCAGCACTTGTAAGCCCAAGGCCTAACACAAAATAAGCACTCATTGCCAATGTCAATGTTAATTACTACAACAGAAAACATTAAAGTTGCCACAACACAATAAAAGACCACAATTTGAAGCCCAGAACAAATTCTTTAGCTGAAGTGATTAGAGTTTAAAGGAAACAGCAGACTGGTGTTTCACAAGGAAAAAGACTTTGTGAAAAGTGAACAAAGCAACATTAGTTGGAACCTTGGTTTTAAGCTAGTTTGTTTCTCCTGTATGGGGAGTAGGCAGTGGGGAGCCATTTAAAGTGTCAAGTTTTTCATTTACAATTTAAAAGGCTAAGTTAAAGGAAATGCAATATTCTGAAAGTCTTTAAGATTATTTAAAAAAAAAAAAAAAAAACAGCTGTACAGAAGGCAGTAAACAATCATCTGCATTGCGCACAGGGTCCAACACGGTTGAAGGCAAGGACATAAACTTAATTTTTACTTCCCCCACTGCTATAAGGGAGCTATAAGTAGTGATGGACTAAGGGAGTTGCATAATAAAACAAAAACAGACCCTTAAAGAGCAGAAGGATGTGATAAAAGCAC
Organism: Myocastor coypus; assembly: GCA_004027025.1. Lineage (NCBI taxonomy): Eukaryota > Metazoa > Chordata > Mammalia > Rodentia > Myocastoridae > Myocastor > Myocastor coypus. The sequence continues at coordinate 2,394 of PVJA010045653.1, read as the reverse complement.
AGTGAGTGAAATGACATACACAATGGAGACTGAAGGGATGAAAACCAACAGGCTGAACAGACAGGATTCACTCATACTGGATGTGGGATGGGAAATGGCAGCTATGGTGAAATTTACAAATACCCAAGTTCTTGCCCCCAAGTCTTTAACCAGAAGCAAGAGCTCTGAGAAGCCATTGTGCTGGCCATGGTAGTTTTTTTGTTGTTGTTGTTTTGTTTTTTTGGTGGGACCGGGGTTCAAACTCACGACCTTGCACTTGCCCAGCAGGCACTTGTGCCTCGGAGCCATCTCCCCAGCTCCCCATGGCCATGGTAGTTATATGCCTTTAATATTGGCTCCCAAGAAGCTGAGACAGAAGAATCACCATGCATTCTAGGTCAAAAACAAGAAAATAGGGGAAGGAGGGGGCAGGGCAGAGCAGGGCAGGACAGGGCCATCTAAAGTCCTTTAAATTACAATTCCTTCATAAAATAAAATACCCAGCATGCTATGCCAGCCCCACCCTTGGGGCACACTGGATATGACTGAGACTGGGCATGGTGGCAACCACCTGTAATCCCAGCACTTGGGAAGCTGAAAACAAAAGGATCACAACTCTGACCTGTGTAGTGAGACCCTGTAGTACAATATATAAAAATAAATAAAAACATACATACATACATATATGCATATGAACTAGGGCTGGGGAGATAGCTCAGCAAGTCTGTCTGCCTGCCTGGCAAGCACCACTCCCCATTTTCTCTGAGGACAGATTTTCAACTATGCACTGTGTAGGAATTCTCGTATTTCCAAATTTCCAGTACCCTGATATATGGCCCAAGACAATATCAGAAGAAGAAAAGAAATTACAGACTACCCAGCAACCAGGCACAGCGTGTAAGACCACCCTTGGCATGCCTGAAACTCATTCAACCCAACAACCAGGCCAGGCCCATGAGTGACAGCACCATGAGCCCACCAGAAACTCATTATCCAGCAAACAAGCCTGGCATGTGAGGTAGACCACCCTGGATCCATTGGAAACTCATTTGACCCAGCAACAAAGCCCAGCATATGAGTGGAACATCACCCATCAGACAGGCCCAGTGTGGAAAACTGCAGCAGGGCTCTCTGCAGAGAGGCTAGAGACAAGACCAGCCCAGCTGATCTAGAAGCGGAACATCTTGCCAGCGTGGCACAGCAGGTTCACCTCCAAGGGCTGCAGCTGGAACAAGTAGAGCAAAGCAACCAGACCAAAGACACATCCACCTGGACAAGTTTGAACTTGGAAGATCCAGATCTGGCGCTAAGGTAAGAACTCTACCAAAGCTCTACACCAACAGTCACAAGGCAGACCTATACAAAATAAAAAAGAGAAAGAGCAAAATGTGCCCTCAGGACCCGAGTCCACCCAAAACAAACACAGGAGACAATGGCATAGAAGAAATTGGAAATCACACACCTGAAATCTCTGAAATAATAGCACCTTAAGTAAAGAAACAACTTCAGAAAGGTATAGAGGAAATCAGATCAGAAATAATTTCTTAAGTAAAAAAAAAAAAAAAAAAAAAAAAAAAAAAAAAAAAAAAAAAAAAAAAAAAAAAAAAAAAAAAAAAAAAAAAAAAAAAAAAAAAAAAAAAAAAAAAAAAAAAAAAAAAAAAAAAAAAAAAAAAAAAAAAAACCAGAAAAATGATGGAATCCTTAAATGAGCAATATAGGGTTGTTCCAGTCCAACCCAGTCCCAGCCGGTAGCAGAACCCGCGCGTCCGCCGCGGGTAAGCTGCCTGAGCCCCTCTACCCTGCCTAACTAACTTCCTGTTCCAGTCCGACCCAGTCCCAGCCGGTAGCAGAGCCCGCGCGTCCGCCGCGGCCCAAGCTCCAGCACCGAACCCATCAAACATCTTGTCTGGCAACCGATCTGGTCCACGAGCCTACCAGGACTACTCAATCCCAAAGCTTCACCTCCACCTACAGACCACATCCGCCAGGATTCACAAAAGCTAGCAGCCAGAGCTCCAGCACAGAGTCAGAAACCTCTGTAGAGGAACCAGCTTGGAGTCTCCAAACCAAACGCCCATAGACACAGCATAACGCCACCAAAGTGCAGAGGCCGCTTCCATACAAAATGATAACAACAAGGAGTAGGAGGCAATCTCAGGGTCCGTGCCCACCCAAACCAAATACAGAAGACACTATCATGGAAGAAAATAGGAACCATACAGATGAAACTTCTGAATTGGTAGCATCTGAGGCAGACACACAAGTGCAGAAACTTATAGAGCAACTGAGATCAGAGATAACATCTGAAGTAAAAAAAGAAATACATGAAGTGGAAAAATGGCTGGAGAAACGTATAGAGGACATCAGAGCAGAAATAATATCTAAAGTTGACAAAGACATGCCTAAATCAATAGC
>PVJA010045652.1:0-15528 GCA_004027025.1 Myocastor coypus | reverse complement strand
TTTTTTTTTTTTTTTTTTTCTTTCTTTTTTCTATGCAACATCAATAGGAAGGTGGGTCATGCCCACATACTGTACTCTGTAGAATGATTGTGAGGACAATATGCAATATGTCAACTTTCAAAGAAAAGGGGGAAAAGAAAAAAAAAAAGTAATGTGGATTTAGAAAGGTTAATGTTTAATTGTTTGATCAATCTTATACACCTATATGTATTAATCTAAACTGATCTGATGATGAAAATATGTAATATAACCATTGTTAAATTTAAACAATAAAAAAATTGAAAAAAAATCTTTGGGTACATTAAATAATATTGAAACATAAAAAAAAAAAAAAAAAAGAGAGGCCTGACCATGTGGGAAAAGTATGCCCAGAGTAGGCAAGATCACCGGAGAAAGCTCAGAGTAATGGCAAACTCCACTTCAGTAGAAAATGAGTATATCTGTCTTTTTCGGATGATACTCAAAGGAGCTGGGGTAAAGATGAAACCAAAGAATTTCAAGGAATTATTTTTCCATATAAAAAGGCATTGTTTTTGGTTTTGGCCTAAGGGAAAGGCTGCTTTAAACTTAAAAGTTTGGAAACAAATTACAAGAGCACTGCATCGTGCTCACCAAAACGGGAACCAATTCCTCCTCCTGTGTGGTCTCTTTGTAGTTTAATTTCCTTAGCCTTGGAACCATTACAATCGGACTCAGAAGAGTCTAAGAAATATTTGAACAGGTCAGCTTCAGATGCTGATATTGCTAAACCTCAAGAGCAGCTTCTGCACAAATATAAGTCTGCACATGAGACCTTTTTAAGACCTCTGCCTCCCTCGCTCTCAAATGTAGATGCTAGCATAACAGAAAGGACAAAAACAGGGCAAGGGGACTCTGTGGTGCATAATTATGATAAGGTTGCACCCCCACAAGACCCCTTACATGAAGGCGCTCCCCGGAATACCAAGAGTATCAGTTCTTTAAATTTCTCGATGCCTTATAGTGGGCATGAATCTAACAAACTGAGTCCTAAAAGGACATTTATGGCATTCTAAACCACCTCCTCAGAATCTGAGGATCTGGAGGATGTAGAACAAAAGGAAACTAAGAATGAGGTGTGTGAGCTTTGAGTTGAGGTAAAGCAATTATCACAATTGGTTTCTAAAGTGATTGAAAAAAATGGAAGTCTCTACCCCCATTTCAGTTCATGAGAATTCAGCCCCTACCACCATCTTTTAACCCTTCTGCTTCTCCATATAAGGAAAGAAAGGAAGCCCCCATAAAAGTTTATGAAAGTGTGACATCTCAGGCTCTTACACAGGGGAAACAACAGGGAGATCCTGAAGCTTATTCTGCCCCATTGGGTATTTTTCCTGCGGTGGCTCAACTATACCCACCAAATGCTCAATTTCCCCAGGGCTAGTACAGTGGGAACACCAACCTCTGGCATTTAAGGTTATTAAAGATTTAAAGCAGGCTGCTGCAGCCTATGGCATGCAATCAACCTATGCAATTAGATTAATACAAGGATTAGCAAATGAGCATGGATTAATTCCTCATGATTAGGAAGTTTTGTGTGGTACAATTTTAGAGCCAAGCCAATATTTACAATTTAGAACTTGGTGGAAAGGTAAAGCAGATATTCAAGAGAGGGTTAACGAGACAAAATCCCCTAGTTAATGTTTCATCAGATCAACTCACTGGGTCAGGGGCCTGGCTCGGTATCCAAGCCCAATTGCAATATGATGCTGTAGCTATTGTGCAAACTCGCATTTGTTGCTTGAGAGCATGGGAAAAGGTGGAAAGACCAGGGGATGCTCGAAAGTCATTAGCTAAGGTTCTCCGATCTAATAAGGAGCCATATATAGATTTTGTCTCCCAGTTGAGGGAAGCTATACACAAAACAGTGAGAGCACCAGATTTGAAGGATTTATTGTTACAAACTTTGTCTTTTGAGAATGCAAATACTGAATGTCAAAAGGCTCTGGGTCCCTTAAAGGCTCAGGGTACATCATTGGAAGAATATATTAAGGCCTGTGCTGATATTGGCTCAGAGCCATACAAAGCTAATTTATTGGCAGCTGCCTGCAGTCTTTTTTTAAACAAAATCATACCAAACGTTTTCCATGTGGAAAAATGGGCCATATGAGAAAAGATTGTAGAAAAGGACAAAATAAGAAGAAAAAATGAGATAAAAATAGCAAGACTGTTCTAGGACTTTTTTGTTGTTGTTGTTGTTCCAGGACTTTGTCTGAGATATAGAAAAGATAAACACTGGGCTAATGAATGCTGCTCCAAACTTGATAAGCATGGCCAGCTCTTATTATCTTGGAGAAACTGGAGAAGGGGCCCATCATCCAGAGGCCCAAAGATAAACAGTATGGAATACCCACAGTTTCCACTGGCGAGCCCAAATTTCAGTCGAATGCAGGATTGCAGATCTTTTCCATGCAACCTCCAGAAGCAAAAGTGCAGCTTCAGATCTGATGGCTGTGGAAAATCAACTTTTGCTTCCCGCTTAAGGAGTTTACAAAATTAAAGCTAGTTTTAGCCGGGCGTGGTGGCACACGCCTGTAATGCCAGCACTTGGGAGGCTGAGGCAGGAGGATTGATGTGAGTTTGAGACCAGCCTGGGCTACAAAAGTGAGCTCAAGGCCAGCCTGAACTGCATAGCAAGACCCTGTCTCAAAAAGAAAAAAAAAAAAAAAAAGCTAGTTTTTCAGCCCTATTCCAAAAGATGTTGTAGCTCTGATTGTAGAGAGGAGTACTGTTATTGCCCAAGGTATATTTGTACATTTGGTAATTTTTGATAGTGATTATAAAGGAGAAATATTTCTTATGATATCTACTACCAAACCTTTTCATGTTACCCCATGGTTTAGTGGAAGCGTAGTAGTATGTTGTCTCTGCTGTTTGGCAATGAGGACAGGTCCATCAACAAGTTATGGATCAACAGTCTGCAGTCCTTGCCCTGATGCTTCAAAAAATTATTTTTCAGGAAAAATAAATAAATGCGGGGAAATGTAGCCTAATTAGCATTTCAAGAAATGAAATGCAATGAATAAAGCCCAGGGACAACTGTGGTCTGTTACTGAAGATCCCAGAAAGCTGGGACTCCAGGTGATAGATAGCAGTTTCACCTGTGGGCTTTCTGTTTGTTTCTTCCTCCCTTGCTTGGAATGTTAATGGTTAACATCTGTAGGAACCTAGTAATAAGGAAAAAGTGGAAACTAATAGAGATCATGGTCACACTTGTGACTATGCACATGGTCCTTTACTAAAGTGTTTATGCATGAGATCACGTTCACTAGCCTGAAATAAAGCTGAGTTGCTTTTGGGGTTCTTTGCTCCCTGAGGGACGAGTCTCAGTGAGTCCTCTGAGCTACCTTCATTGGGTCTTCTTATCATTTCTTTTGGCACCGACACATAATTTTTCCCTCTTTATTTCCTCTTTTATTTCTTTTCTCCTTTCCCTCATCCCAGGTAAAATTTAAATTTTAAGAGTGCAAAATTCAACATATTCCTGATAGGGCTGTCATTTGCATGTGTCCCTGCATGGCTGTCTCATATGGTGGCTTTTTATGGGTTTTATTAATAAAAGACTGGTGCGTGTACTAGACCTGCTTGAGCTGCCCATGTTTCAAGCCAACAGGAGCATGCTAAAGGCTTCTATAAATCCCCAAGGTTAGGGTTCCACTTACTGTCTCTGAACATTTCATTGTCCTGAAAAGTCCTGCATCCCTCGGCATCACCCCCAGCTCTGGCGACCCCTGATGTCCATGTGTGTGTATGGACTTCCTATCAGCTGCATGCACCCTTGTGTGTCCAGGCTCGCTCACTAAGCATAGTCCCTGTAGAATGCATCTAGGTGTGCTGGGTGCAGCCCCTCTCCTTTTTCTTTTCTTTTTTTTTTTTTTTTGACAGGGTCTCGCTATGCAGTTGAGGCTGGTCCTGCGCTCACTTTTGTAGCCCAGGCTGGTCTCGAACTCGCACCAATCCTCCTGCCTCAGCCTCCCAAGTGCTGGGATTACAGGCGTGAGCCACCACGCCCGGCACCCCTCTCCTTTTTCATGGCTGAACAGTTTCCATAGTATGGATGTGCTATATTTTCTTTCTGTATTCATCAGTGGTAGATGTTGGATTGTGTCCTACTTATTTTCTTAGTGGTGGCTGTCATTGTGGATACAAGATGATGTCTTACTGTGTGTTTTATTTGCATTTTCTTAATGATTAAAGATGTTGATAATTTTTTCTGATGTTTATTTGGCCATTTGTGTACTTTATTGGGGGAAATACACATTTTCATTATTTGCCCATTTTTGATTGGGTTGCCTTTTTATTACTGAATTTTAGGAGTTACATATTCTGAATGTAGGTGTCATTTGGCATATATTTTCAAATATTTCCTCCATTTTAGAGGGTTATCTTTTCACTTTCTTTTCCTTTTCTTGTTTCCTCCTTTCTTTCTTTTATCTTCAGAGGTGGGGCTCAGACCTAGGGCTTCATGCATGCAAGGCAAATACGTGACCACAGCTATTCTCCCTGACCCTCTTAAAAATATCCTCCAGGGCTGATGAGATAGCTCAGTGGACTAGGCACCTGCTTAGGCAAGCATAGAGACTGGAGTTCAATGCCCAACACCACATGCCGTGCCGGCCCTGCCCCCGGGGCACACTGAGCTGGCCATGAGACCAGGCGTGGTGGTGCATGCCTGTATTCCCAGTGCTGGGGAGGCTGAAAATAGGTTCGCTGTGAGTCTGAGCTGCATTGTGAGGCCCTATACCAAATACATAAAACAAACAAATAAGTAAATTCCATTAAGGCTAAAATGTTTTGAATTTTTATGGAGCTTACTTAGCATTTTGATGCTTGAGCTTCTGGAATAACATCTAAGAATATTGCCCAACCCCAAGCTTGGGGAGATTCACCCCTGAACATTTATTTGGAGCTGATTTGGGGGTCTGATGTGAGGGGGGACCCATCTTCATTCTTTTTTGTGGGAAATATAGTTTTCCTGGCACCACTGATCGAAAAGACCACTTTCTCTGCTGAGAATTGCAGCTTGGCTTGACATGTTCATTGAAAGTCAGCTAACCTTACACATAGGGGCTTGTGTTGGATTCTTAATGTTACTCCTTAGACTGTGTGTCTGTCCTTATGGTGGTACCATCCTGTCCTGCTTATCTAGGCTTATATTAGGCTTCTAAATCAGAAAGTTTGATTTTTCCAAAATTGCTTTTCATTTTCAAGATTGTTTTGGCTCTTCAGTATCCCTTGAAATTTTATTTGTGCTAGCACTAGCCTGTATCCACTTCTATAATGCAGTTTTAATTGTGATTGGGAGTTGGATTGAACCTTTGGGTCAGTTGCAGGAATACTGCCAGTCCGAAGTCTCCCTGTCCAGGAGCATAGCGTCTTTACATTTTTTTACGGGGGGGGGGGGGGGGTTACATTCCCATTTTTCAGTAATGATTTGAAGCTTTCCATGTGTAAGTTAAGTTGTATTAAATTTATACCTGCAGTGTTGTGTTCCTTTTATTTCTGAGTGGGACTGTTTTCTCAGGTTCACTTTCAGTCAGTCCACTAATGGTCCACAGCCAAGCCACTGACTCTGGGTTTTGGCCATGTGTCGTGCAGCCTTACTGAATCCTGTGTTAGGGATGATACTTTGACAGGGTCTTTAAGAACTTCAGTGTGTAAGATTATGTTTCCTGCAAACAAAAAGAGCTTAGCTTTCTTAAAACTGTGAGTGGCTCATTTTTTTCCCCCTTGCCCAGTTTTTACTGGCTAGAACTTCCAGGGCAGCATTAAATAAAAGATTTGAGAACCTAAGTCCTTGTCCTGCTCCTGAGCTCCATTACAGCTTCAGTCCCTGTAGCACTGACTTCCCCGTAGCAACCTCCACTAGGATGTTGACTGACTGCCATATAGATCACACTATCGCGGGATGGTAGGCATTCAGGTATTCTCATTACTTCTTTGTAACTTCCTTCCTCCCTCTATAATCAGCTGTGCCATCATCACCATACCTTCTCAATGGAAGGTGGAAGACTTGACATCCTGGGTGCCCGTGGCAGAGAGCATCACCTCTCAACTGAGTATGAATCATTCCTTTTCAGTTTGTTAAAAGTAATCCTGGTCAGCTCAGCTTTCGTTTGCCTTAAAAATACAATAATTATAATAATTCAGTGACTTGGCATTTGGCAAAATATGTTTTTCATTCTCTATTTTGGTTACCACATATCAATTCTGGGGTTAGGAAGAAAGAACTGATGAAAATTCCTTGAGGCATTTTTCATAGAGGCCAGCGCACTGATGGTGTTCCTGGGGGTCTTTTGCTATCCTGAAAGTTAACACCGAGCCCCTTTCCCATTGTTCACACTTGCAGGGCACCTTTGACGATTACCTGGAGCTCTTCCTGCAGTTTGGCTACGTAAGCCTCTTCTCCTGTGTGTACCCCTTAGCGGCTGCCTTTGCTGTGTTAAACAATTTCACAGAAGTCAGTTCAGATGCCTTAAAAATGTGCAGGGTCTTCAAGCGTCCGTTCTCAGAACCTTCAGCCAGCATTGGTGTGTGGCAGGTAATTATTTGGGAAAAATTTTTTTTTTTTTTAAATAAGGCTCTGTAATAAAAAGTAAAGCAAGCTTTAAAAGAGAAATTTAGAAAAACTCAGATTTCATTGCTGCTTTGCTGCTGTGCAACCTGAGAAAGCCCTTCATGTCCATTTTCTCTGGCCTCGCTTTTCTTTTGCTTTCTCTGTAGCTTTTGGTCTTGCTCTGGCATTGGGTGGTGCAGAGGTGAGGCCTCATTGTTAAGGGCTCACTCGGGAGGGCCTCGGCCAGGTCTTTGAGAAGGCAGCCAGCTGAGCAGTCAGCCCACTGGGCGAGCACGGGGCCTTTCCTGCCAGTGTGGGTAGAGAGTGCACCAGAGCCTGGCTCCTACTTTTACCTGTCAGCTACCAGCTTCCTACCCTGACCGCTGCTGGTCAGGGGGCTAAGGCATTTCCTAGGGTGTACACACCTCAGCTCAGCAAAGGAAGAGATGGGAAGTTTAGTGGGAACTGGAATGCCCACCCTTGTAAAGCAGCCTTGAGGTCTCCCCATGGGTGCTGGTGGCACTGAGCAGGGGACTGGGACTTTCACCTCCACCTGGTTGTCACAGTGCCATGCCCTCTTCCCTTGCTGGCATAGTGTTAGAGGAACCCGCTAAAACTTTCACAGGCGATGTAAGGTCCTATAACATGGCCACATTTCTTTTTTTTTTATTTTATTTATTTATTTATTTATTTATTTTTCTTGTTTCAGAACCTTTGTTTTTTTATTCACTCATTTTTATGGCTGGCTCAGCCCGCCCCGAGGGCAGGGCTGGCACAGCATGTGGTGCGGGGATCGAACCGTGGTCCCTGAAGCCGCCCAAGCTTTCCCAAGCAGGCGCTTTAGACTACTGAGCCATCCCGCCGGGCCCCGGGCCACATTTCTTAAAAAAAAAAAAAAAAAAAGATCACTATGTCAGGAACCAGAAAGATACTGAACTGAATGACAAAAGTCAGTGGGCAGATGTTGCCACTGAGATGACACAGGCATTAAAAGCCTGGACATCGACTGGAAGGCAGAGCCAGGGGCAGGGCTCCGGCTTAGGAGCACACAGAAAGGAAGACAGAGGATTGGGCCTTCTCGGCAAAGAAACAGAGATCAGAAGGAGCCACAGTGACACGTGCACATGGCAAACACAGTAACTAACCTAGAAGGGTCAGTGGGTGACCGGCAGCAGGATGGGGATGAGGGGGTGGGACAGAGGAGCCAGTGGGAACTGGACCATGGAGCAAAAGAAAAAACCAGATCTGAGCAGCAGAGAGATGACAGATCGTGGTAACAGACAAGCCTCGCCGAGCTGTGGCTAGGACAAGAGTGACCTGGAGAGACCATACATAGGAGGTAGGAGAGGCCAGAAATGCTTGAAGAAATAATGGCCATGGACTTTGCAAATTTGGTAAGAAACCTCAAGGTACAGGCTCAGGAAACGGCAAACTCCAAACTAGGTAAATCCTAAGAAATCCAGGCCAACGCATCATCGTTAAACATCTGGAAACTAAAGACATCTTAAACACATCAAAGAGAAAGGACATTTTAGGTGAAAGGGGAACACCGGACGATAAAGAGCAAAAAGAAGGAAATGGAAACCAGGGAGAGGGCTGGGGATGTAGCTCAGTGGCACAGCGCCTGCCGGGCAAGTGCAAGGTCCTGAGTTCAATTCCTGGTACAAAAGAGGAAAAAAAAAAATAGATATAGAACTTGACATCCTAACATTATCAATAATGAAATGAACTGTAAATGGCATAAAGACCAAGACTGGCAAAGTGGCCTAAAACCCATGAGTCAAGTGTGTACTTTCTGTAAGAAACCCCATTCAAGCAATAACATAGGCAGCGAGAACATGAAGGATGAAAAGATTGGATCTATCTAGAACTACTGCTGTTTAAAAGAAGGCATGAACAGCAGCTGTGTTAGCATCTGAGAAAGCAGACTGGTAAGAAAAAAAAAAAAAAAATCCAGCGTGGAGCCTTCCGTGATGATCAGAGGACCAACGCTTGGGGAGACCCAGCAGCCATGAGTGCACACGCACCGTACAAGCACACCACGGTGTCCCAGCAGGGGAGCAAAGCTGGAAAGGAGAGGAGAAGCAGGAGAGCGGGCTCACAGAGCTTACAGCTTAGTGCTCCTTTCTCAGCAACTTGATGGGAAATCCAGAGTACAGAAGAAGCCAGGAGTAGCACCAAGTGAGGCTCTTGGATGGACACCGTGGGCCATTCTGCCACCAGCAGAACGCACTTCTTTTCAAGTATGTACAGAACATTCAGTCAGATGACTTGTCTCCTGGGACATGAAACAAACTTCAAAACTTTAAAGAATTGTAGTCATGCATACTATTTTCTGTGACCACAGAGTCCAACAGGAAATCAGTAGTAGAAATAACAGGAAAATCTGAAACACTTGAAAGTAAACAACACCAAAATAGCGCATAAGTCAGAAAGGTGGGTTGTGTGACATAAAAAGATGCGCTGAGCCAGGTGAAAATGGAAACGCAGAGGGGAGTGTCCAGGGGGGTGCAGCCACAGCAGGGCAGCAGCGGGCTTCCAGCTCTGCAGGCAGGCACTGGAGAGGAAGCCGGGAAGGCGGGGGCAAGTGGCAGACAGGAGGCTGGAGAGCACACGGCAGCGGCCGTGCAAGATAATAGAGACCAAGGACACAGATCGGGTGCTGCAACTAGGTGAGTACAGTCGGCAGGCTTCCAGCAACTCTGATGCGAGAACTGGGCAAAGCAGGCCAGCTCTCCCACACGTCACCACAGTTCATCCGATGGTGCGTGGGTCGTTTAAGCAGCCCTGTGATTATGAAAGAAACAGAATTGGTATTTACAAACTTCCAAAATGGCAAGTCCTGGCTCAGATGCCCTCTGCGGTGAGTTCCACCACTTGAAGAAGATTAAACACCAAAATTGTACAACTCCAGGAAACAGAAGCTGGAGAACATTTCCCTGCTTATTGTATGATAAAGATAATAACAGTGTGATAGCAAAAATCAGGCAGAGAGCTAAAAACAGATTATGTTCCTCATGAATATATGCACAAGACATCTTTTAAAATTATTAGCAAATGCAATTCAGCAATATGTTGAAGGAATTACATGCCGTGACAACTGAGAGTTAGTCCAGGGATGTCAGCCTTCTTCAGAATTTGAAATTCAGTTAATACAATTCATCATAATCATCTAAAGAAGTATGCTTCATTATACTCATGCATGTGGATAAAGCATTCGTCAAGATCCAACAGTCATGCATTTTTTTAACTTTCCCAGAAACAGGAACACTTCAACCTGCTAACATCTATTTAAAAACCGTGAGGTTAATGTTACTTGTGAAAGAACAGTGTGCACGTGGCCAGTCTTTCTGCTTTTTGTTCAGCATGAATCCTGGAAGTTTATTATAATTAATAAAAGAAACAAAAGACATACCATTGGAAAGGCAGAAGCAGGCTGTCCCCATGTTGGCTGGTACGCTTACATGGAAAGCCCTAAAGAATTGGCATATGGGCGAGTCGGGGTTCCAGGAAGCTTCAGGAAAGCATCTGGGGCCATCCGACGAGAAAACCCAGAGGGTCAGGTGAAAACTACCCTAAGCAATTAGAAGCTAGTTCCTCGCAAGATTAAGATGCAGAGATAAGTAGCTTCCTATCCGCATGTGGAGGGGGCAGGGACTCAGGAAAGTGTGAAGGAAAGGAAAAGCGGGAGGACAGATCCTTCATGGTCAGTAGTCTGGCCCAGGGTCCCCTGGACGAGCCTATTTAGTAGCCTCAGGGATGCTGGCATCTGTTTTCCCAGAGTCCTGCGGGTGACTTGCAAGTGCCCCAGGAAGGGACCGTGGCTCATAGCTGGAGCACGGTGTAGCTGTGCCCATGGTACCCATTTTGCAGAGCTTGTCCTGCCTGCAGTCTCACTGCATGTGAATGTGGGTTACTCCCAGGGTCCTTCCTTAGCCAGCGGCACAGCCGCAGACCCTGAGCAGTGTGCGGATGATGGATGGTTCTGAGCCAGGCTGCTGCAGCCGTGGAGGTGGAGCGTACCACTTCGGGACACTCAAGTCAGAAGTGTCTAGAGCCTTTCAACAGTACAGGATTTGTTAAGCTAAAGAAAATCATAACAAGCGGGAAGCAGTCGCCAAGGTACTTGGAATGTGTAGAGCCTAGGTGACGTTTCCTTGGTTTTCAGGATGTAGGAAAAGGAGAAAGGAACATGGACGTGAGCCTTGCAGTGTTGATCTCTTGTTCTTTTTTCTTGCAGTTGGCTTTTGAAACAATGAGTGTCATCTCTGTGGTCACGAACTGTGCGCTGATTGGAATGTCACCACAAGTGAATGCAATCTTTCCAGAGTCAAAAACGGACCTCGTTTTGATTGTGGTTGCAGTGGAGGTAAGTGGCCATGCGACCGCTGTGGAAACATCCACAGTGGATGGCTGTTGCTCCCCAGCAGGCTGTCCCTGCCACCCCTAGCCTGTGGTGGAGTGACACGTGTTTGTCGTAAGAAAGCCGAGCAGTCTGGCTTGGCAGGTGTGCAGTCACCATGACCTCAACACGTCCAGCTGCAAACAGAAGTGACCCCCAGCCCTGCTGCCCATCCAGGGCCAAGTGGATAAGTTCTACTCAGAAGGGCACTTGGTGAACTTAACATGTGCTTTTAGTGTATTCTAGGGAAAATACCACTCTTCTTAAGGAAATCCTCAGAAATATCCGTCAGTGACTTGTGCTGTAGGTATAGAAGTCACTGTAAACACTCAGACTCTAGAATGTAATTTGTGGAAACATTTTGAATGTAAGGTATGTGTAGGTGCTTGTGTACTTCATAGATTTTTCTTGCAATAGGGTGACAATTAAACACTAAGCAAATGTAGGAAGGACTAGCAGTTAATCAGTTCTGTTGCTAATGATTATCATTGTCAAAAAATATTGTGACTTTTCATTTTTAGATATTTTAGAAATAGAGCAGTTGCGGAAATTATTTTATGAAAAAATAAAAATTCATAACATAGTAAGACACTAACGATATTTAATACAGTGTGTATCATTATCTTCAAAGTGGTTACTCAGAACACAAGGTGTAGACCCAGAAGATTGTCATGCAGAGTAAGCAGAGAGGGAACAGCACAGGCTCACGCAGGGGAGGTTCACGTGGCCGAGGCCACGCTTACCGGAAGGCATGGAATCGTGAGCTGTGCACTCCCAGCGCTGGCTAGGGAGACATGTCCTGCCCGGCCCGCTCGCTGTCTGCTGTCTGATGGGACACTGCTCGGGATTGTGCTGCGTGGAGCAGAGTTGCAGACACAGTGCGTGGGAGCCAGGGCAGGCCACCCTGTCAGATAGAATGGGGCTATCTGAATTGTGTGGGTTGAGAGGATGGGGGAAACTCTTTCAAGGCTGGTTTGCTGCCTGTAGAGGTGTGAGAGGAGAGGAGGTGGTTGGTGGGAGGGCAGGAGAGACTGCTGTGAGGTCACAGCAGGCCTGCTGAGGAGGCTGCACCATGACCGTAGATCTAGAGGCGCACCTATGTGAATATGCCGGGGTCATTAGGTCTGGGCCTGACTTAGCCCTGAAACTATAAAGACTCCCAAGTGGCCCAGCAGAATTCACAACAGGACCGTAGCTGTTGGTGCTACAGTACAGATGGAATTGGTCGTTGGACCATTTCTTGGTAAACGTTGGACAGGACCAGGGAGAGAGCAAGGGTATTGGGAGACCCGGAAGCCGAAAACCATGCCCAGCCAAAGGGAAACTCTGGGTCCATCCCAGCCTCGGGCAGCTCTGCGTGAGCTCAGCACCATCTGCCCCTTGAATTGCTCAGCACACTGTAGATTTCTGCCTGGCCCAGGTCTGCTACTGTGTGCTACTGCAGAAGCTGCCACTTTTCCTGGTGTCTGGTGACATCCTGCCACACCTCTGGCCTGGCTCTGTCTTCTCTTGGGAGATTTGCCACCTGTAGAAAGCACCTGTAGGGTGGTGGCCACCTTGGCTGCCCCCATGCCTTTGCCGTGTTGGAAAGCAGGTCCCAGCTGTGAGGTGTGAAATGAGCATCTCTCGTGTTAGTGCGAAACCAACCTCAGAGAACGCCTCGGGGATGACCAAAATATTAGCAAGTGGACTAATTTTATTCTAGTGTTGCTGAGGCCTCAGCTGAATGCCATCTGGGCTTGTAATGGATCCAAAAGTGGAACAATAAACTAGAAACTAAACTTTGCATTTATTACCATCTAAGTAGGAGCATGTTGAAATTTTTATTTTCTTTGAGACAGACTCTCACTGTGTAGTTGAGGTTGTCCTTGAGCTCACAGTGAAGCCCAGCTGGTCTTGAACTTGTGATCCTTCTGCCTCAGCCTCCCGAGTACTGAGATTACAAGCATGCATCACCACAGCCTGTCGCCTGCTGGAATGGTGATCCAAACTGTTCGAAGGTTGCTGAGGTTCTGGATGTTTGCATGAGCTTTCGTGTGACGGCCATGTCACCATCTCCTAGCGTCAGAGCGTCACCTGTAGCTCTTGTGTAGATACAGTTTCTGTTGGTTACACCTCAATAAAGCAGAAAAGGAGAATAGGATAGAAATGTCATCAACGCAATCACCACATTAAATTATCATTTCTTTATATGACTTTTTTGTCAGACCTGAAAGTACTTTTTTCAAGAAAGGAAATCAGGTCTTAAAATTAATCTTAAAATAAAATCATTAGGGCTGGCCAAATAGCTCAGTGGATTAAAGCACCTGCAAGTAGGTGCTGGGACCGGGAGTTCAATCCCTGGGCTTGCTGTGACAACCCTGCCCCCGTAGGGTGCGCTGAGATGGGAATTGAGACTGGGTGTGGTGGCATGGTCCTGTAATTTCAGCTCTTGGGAGGATGTAAAGAGGCTGATCACTAGAGTCTGATCTACTAGTGAGACCCTGAACACCCCGCAGACCCTTCCCTAAAGATATAAATGAATAAATATATACATACATACAGTCATTATTTATTTCTTAGTTTCCACGGAGCATATGTTTTACACTGCATAATTAGTGTGTGAAAGGTGTCACTATCTGTAGTAGCACATTAATGTGCTGGGCGCTGCACTTCCATGGGTTTGGTCATGACCTTAAACACTGCACTCATTAAACCATAATGAATAAGTCTTAAAGTAATGCCTAAAGTCACTTGTGTTTAGAATTTGTTAGTGCAGCAAAGCTGTCTCTTTGAGTGCTACTTTTGTCCCTGTTTGAAATGGGATGGGTTGATAGTTTTATTAGCATTTTGGCTCAGACTTCGAAGGCCATGGAGCTTGATTTTCTTGGTTAGGTTTTTGATTCTTCAGTATTTTAAGGTCTTCACTGAATGCAGCATGAAATCAAATGAAGGCTAAAATAATCCCTGCAATACAGAGAACGCAGTGTCAAGGTCACAACTCTTGTGTTTACTGCCCTCTAGCGGTGCCTTGGAACACCACCTATCTTTGTGACAATTTATTGTACCTGAAAAGGGCACAGCCCTCCTGCATGTGCGATGGAAGCATGACTGTGCCACCATGGGTCATAAATAGTCAAGCACTGGCAGTGCCAGCAAGTGCAACCCCAAGAGCAAGTCACTCGGCAACTCATTTCCCTAAGCGACACTTCTAAGATGAATTTATTTCACATTTTTATGTCATTTCTAGCCAAAGATAGATTTTAGATACAGAATTACACAAAAAAGTCAATTCCTAAAAACCAGAAATGACTTAAAACTTTGAAAATATGAAGCGTTTGATTCTGTTTCGTGGTGCTTCATGGTGGCTTTTCAGAAGGTTTGCCTCTGCGGCTGCAGCCTCTCCCTGTCCCTCCCTGGTTCCTGCTGTCCTTGGATGTCCTGTCCCCTTCCTGCATCCACATGGACATCTGCTGTCCCACCCTCCTGAGAGTCCTTCCTGAGAGCCAGGCAGGAGGGATCCCAACAAATCCTAGGAGCAGAAAGGCTTCCAGGCACCCCATCCCTCTTTGTTTTCAAGGGATTAAGCAACGGCTTTCTAAATGCTTCTTAACAACTGAGTCGGGCTTTTCTTATACTGTGCATATATTATGATTAGTGGCGGTTACCTAACAATTAATTTAAAATGTGTCATTGAAGACTTTGATGTTGGACTCTCGAGAATTATGTAGAGAGCAGATACGGTTGAGCTATAATCAGCCAGTATGGTACATTGCCTACCACGTGGGTTCTGGTGTCCAAGCTTAGCTGCATACATCCTGGCCCAGCTCTGGGTCTTTGAGTGAGTTGAGTGCCTATTTCCTACTCTTGTTATGGCGATTCAGTGAATAAACACACGTATTAGGCTATGGGGTTAGCAAGATGATTCCGTATCTGTTGGCTTTTATCCCACCCCAACCTCAGAAGAATCCTGTTCTCATAGAAGTCTCTGGCTCTAATAGGAAGGTTTGATTATTAAACTCTGGGAATTCAGTTGAAAACTTAAGCTAAGAAGAAACCCAGGGCTCCCCAGCTTGTCCATCTGGCGGCCACTTCCCAGCAGAGCACACGCTGGGCTGGTGGGAGGCCTGAAGGGGTCTTGGTGTTTATGAGGGTGCTCTTGAGGGATTTGGGGGCGGGACTGTTTTGTGCCTGATTCTGATGTGAACATACACCTACTCAAATTCACAAGGCTGTGCCAGAAGTCAATTTTATGTTATGATAAAAATTACAACTGGGGCTGGTGCTATCGCTCTGTGGCTGAGTACCTGCCTGGCAAGTGATCAGTCCTGAGTTCAGTTCCTGGCACCCCCCCCCAAAAAAAAGGATTTTGTTTTGAGAATGTATGTATTCACTGCAAAGAGAGAGCTATAACCCTGGAGCTGGGCCAGCCCCCTGTGGTCCAGGTAAACTGCTGTGTGGCACCTTTACAGAAAGTGAGCAAGTGAAGGACTTGGTGGACGGCACCTCTCTCTGCACCTCCCTCTCCCCCACCCCTCCTCCTCCCCCTTCTCCCTCCCCCTCTCCCTTCTCC
>PVJA010045651.1:0-15528 GCA_004027025.1 Myocastor coypus | reverse complement strand
ACATATTGCATATTGTCCTCACAATCATTCTATAGAGTGCAGTGTGTGGGCATGACCCACCTCCCTATTAATGTTGCATAGAAAAAAGAAAGAAAGAAAGAAAAAAAAAACAGGAAAGAATATACTTCTCTTTGGACTAAAAGGAAGCAGATACATATACAATCAAAGGTTTTGCAATTGCAGTGTGCCACCAGTGAAGTAGCTTATAATCTTTTCATAGCACTCTCTCCTCATACTATGTTGCTGTCTTTAACTCATCTGACCTAGAAACTTGGGGTCATTGTCAATTCACATATTAGCAAAACTTAAATTACTTTTTAAAAAGGAAAATAAGAAGGAAATGAAGAAGGGAAAAAATCCTATATTTTCTTCCACATAATATATAGATCAGTTCATACTCACAGGGGTCTAGAGCCACACTAGATCTCTAATCCAAATCACTGAGATTATGATTTTGATATACAGTAAATGGAACATCAGAATGTCTACAATATTGAGATTCTATAATCATTCAGTCTGCTAAAATTAGTTTAGGTCATGTAGTACATAGTGTGACTATCTTTTTTTCTCAACTAAAACTAAGAATGCTTCACTTGGATCAGTTATATCCTTGTTGAAGACAATTAGCAAGATGAGATGAGTAATTTAAATACTACTGTAAACTGAAATTATTTCTACCTGATTTATAGAAGCTCAAGATTCTAATCAAAAAATGATACAGTATAATTTTCTTTTTAATTCTTTCTTTTGAGACAGGGTCTTGCTGTGTAGTTCATACTGGTCTTCAGCTTACTATGTAGTTGAAGCTGGCCTTGAACTCACAATTCTCCTGCTTCAGCTTCCTGACAGTAAATGTTTTCTTAAAGAGTAAAAACTGAAAATTTGATCAACCTATATAAAAGATGGAAAAATTCCAGGTTTGGGTAATATTAATTTTGTTCATAATGCTACCACTAAACCAGATAAAACCAGAAAAAGAGTATGATTTGGCTATATAAGATCAATATATAGGTCTCATACTTATTGAATTAAGTATCTTTAGAAATTTCAATCTCCAAAAAGAGGAACTCTTTCTAGGGAAAAAAGAAAAAAATGGAAAAGAGTTTGGTGACTAATTCAACATGAAAAATGAATTTTTCCTTACTGTTGTACCAATTTTAAAATGTGTCATACTCTGTTCTTGCTTTTTCAACTCTGATGTTAAATCTTTACCTTTAAAAAGATTTTTTTTTTTTAAAAAAAGAGCCTTCTCAATGATTTGTCCCAATTTGCCCTCAATTCACTTTTACATTACACATTTCTTCTAAAATAACCCAAGCACATTATAATAACTACAAGAAAGTAGCCTTCTCATTTATAGCATTTGGATAAATTTACTGGCTTTTAACTAATCTGTAACTAGAGTTACAAATCTAATTCTTATTCTATAAACCTTTCACAGTTCCCTCTTCAAATAACTGAATTTATGATTTTTGCAATTTTTAACTGACATTTTGGGAAATCTCAGTGAGTATCTATTAACTCTTGTGCACTGCATTAACTTTGTAAACCTATCCCTCTCCTTACAAATCTTAAACTGGAGTTGCACTCTGTAAGACTAACAAGCTTTTAGACACTGCTTCCCCATTCGGTGAAGTACTTAACTGCTCTGTATTTTCAAAGTGCAACTGGAAATCAAAGCAAAGAATAAAAAATTAAAGACTATATCAAGCAGATGACATTTAAGATGAATGAGAATAAAAGGGATCCAACAGAGAAAAATCTGATGAGCTGGGGTATAAGGTCAGGCCTAGGGAGGGAATTAACAGGAACAGACAGGGAAACTGTAATAATGTTGTACTCTAATGAAGAGAAACAATGAGATACAATCTTGGCTAGGACAGGTCCCATTATAAAATGATGCCAGACATGGGGACACACACCTGTAATACCAGTACTTGGGATATTGAGGCCGGAGGATCACTGTGAGTTTGAGGCCAGCCTGGGACACACAGTACATAGTAAGTTCAAAGGCAGCCTTTCCTACTTAGGGAGACATTGTCTTAAAATACAAAACAAAACAATGTTTTCGAGGTCAGGCACAGGTGTTTATGATTTTATAGATACCAATAAAAAGAAAGGGAAGAGATTTGCAGTGTAAGTAGATCACTGTGGCATTTATATTTGGAAACATGGTCAGGCAGGCAGAGATACATAGAAAGAAATTATAGGACTTAAAAATTATAAAAAGAGAAATTAAAGAATAATATAAGGTTTTAACCTGGGAAAATATGAAAATAGAAATGTCACTAAAATATACATTAAAAAAAAAAGACCTAGACCAAGACTATTCCATAGCATAGTACTGAAGTAAAGTCAAGATCCAGGGTAAGGATAAGCAGTGATCTATGAATGCCTTACACTATATGTATTGAAGACTTTAGGCATTGAAAGCCATCAATTATTAGTATTATTAATTCACAACACTGAAAGTTCACAGAAGAGCAGAATAACCCCATTTCACAGACAGAGAAATTAATGCTCAGAATTAATGTAACTTGCTTATAGTCACACAGTTGCAGAGTCAGGAAACACACTGTACTTGAAAACTTCAAAGGAAAACACAAAGCTCATGATCCTCCTCTCCAAAGCATAAAGGTAATAGCTGAGGCCATGAGAATACATAATTCATGAAAGGCAGATAAACTGTAATCCCAGCACTCAGAAGGTTGAGATAGGAGGATCATTGTGAGTTCAAGGCTAGTCCAAGCTAAGAAGTTAGTTCAAAAGACAAAAAGACAAAGAAAGGAGGGAGATGGATTCCTAGTACTGTATATACCTTTAATTAAATAAATTGTGGAAAGAATAGAGCCCAAAGACAGCCTCAAGGTTGAGCGAATACGTGGGGGTAGGAGGAATAAAATCAAAACTGGAAAAGTGCAGAGTCAGGAAAACCAAAGATGGAGCAGGAATTGGACAACCTTAAATGTCAAACAAAGTTGAAAGAAGAGGAGGATTGATGTGGAGGAAACACATCAAATGGTTGGGCTTTTTTTCAAACTTTTAGTGCTTAAAGTATTAGGGAAATAAAATTCTTCAAAACACCTATCAATGCACATTTGGCATACTCATAAAGGGGACTGGATTTTATTTGTTATATATTAATTATTTCACAAATTACATTTATATAAGCATGAAATGTTCTTAAATGTTGAAAAATTATGAAGCCTACAAAACTATGAAATTATCTTACAAAAACATACTTTGATCTGTTTAATTGTAGCTGAAAGTATTTAAACATAAGCTAATTCAAAAAAGTTATTCCACTTTTATTTGGCAAGAAAATATTTTCAACTTTTTTTCTGTTTTTGAGAGTTTTGGCAAGCAATATACTTTTTGTTATACTCTGTTAACTCAAAGGCTCAGTAAAGAAAGAATAAGCTATAAAAAACCTAAAGCTATAAATACACTGAACACAAAGTTACCTATAAAGCACTTCATTAAATTTTAAAAATAAGTGCTATTAGAAATAATATATCCAATCTTTCAATTACATATGTAGCTTCTACCTTAGCCTAGAGTTAGCACACAAAGAAAACTATTTTACTCCTGTCCTATCATGACAAATATAAAATGCTTTCGTAAACAAACGTTCATACTGATATTTGTGGAACACAGCAACATCTTTTGCACAAATCAAGTTTAGAAAGGCCCTGGCAACTCTATTTAATTTGAAGTTATCTTTTGGGGTGCTGGAGGTTGAACCCAGGAACTCACTCATGCTAAGCACATAATATGGGGCTACATTCCCCCCAGATCTTAACTTAAAAGTTTGATGGATTTAGTATGACTATCAACGAATTAAAAATTTAAACGACACAAACATGCTACTCAAACAATTTGCTACTGACCTTGTTCAAGTCTGAAAAGAGTCTTGTCCAGCTTTTCCATTTCGTTCAATAGTAAAATTCGAATCTGCTTAGTATATTCCATTTTGGGTTCTGGAGGATTTGAAGTCTTTCAGAAGAATTAAAAGAATTTCAATGTCAAATACGTTATCCCTGTTAGAACAAAAAGGAATTAGGAAAAAGAACATAACCGTTATCCTAAATTCTCCAGAGCTGACAGCTGCACTTACATGTTCTAAATGTGCTTTAACTCTAGTAGAAGAACAATGAAAAATACGTATTCTTATAAATCAACAGTTATTTCCTCCTTTCAACCACAATAAGACTAAAGCAAAAAGACTGCTACAAATTCTTACAACTGAAACAAAACAAGCTAAAGCATGCTCCGAGAAAAACAATACATTTGGGAAAGGCTGAAGTTGGGGCAATTTTTTTTCAGCTCCAAGCCAAATGGCTGTGCACGCTCCAAAAGGGACTTATGCTTACAGGAGATTAGATTGCTGCACGATAACAGGTGGGAGATCGCCCCGTTCCCAAATTCGGGTCGGAAGCCACCAATGGGCAGAGGGGACAGCGGGAAGCAGTTGCTGCCCCTGGAATAGCCGCCGCAGCCCCTGGACGTACGGAGAGCTATAGATAGAAAGGCGGCATCTGCCCCGGGCGCCGCGCTCCCAGCACTTACGCGCCCGCGTGTACGTGCGGCCTCGAAGACACTGCGGCCCGGCAGCGCCCTGGAGCCCAGTAGGGGACGCCGGGGACGCGCCGAGCTCCGGGATGAGCGCGGCGAAGGGCAGGGGCGGGGCGGCCCCTGCAGCGTGACTGGCAGGCAGGGCGCGTCCGCGACCTGACCCCGCGGCCCGGCGCGCCGCCGTCGGAGTGGACCTGCCCTCTCGCCCACTTCCGGGAGTCGCCGGCAAAGGCCGCGGGTCTCGCGAGAGTTTGGACGCTGTGGCGCTTTCTACCGTAGAACTCCGGTGGGCTGCGAGAAAGATGCGGAACGCTGCGGCGGTCAGGTGTGCCTTCCCCAAACAGCTGCAGGTTCAAGGTTGAACGTTCAAGTCCTGCAGCACCTGGCTGAGCTGAGAGCCAGGGGCAGCCGCACATCAGATCTTTTGGTGGAAAGGCTCCATGGTGCGGGAAAGCACCCAGCGATGTGTTGTTTCTTTGTGTGATTTTTTTTTTTTTTTTAAATATGGCCCTAGAGTTTTTTGAGCCTTGAATTTCCCGAGTCTAAATTAAGAGGTATGGCTATGATCTGACAGGTCGGTTTAACCGGCATAGATTGGATAACATAGACAAGAGGATGAGGTAGGTGAAGTGAGAATAGTCTACAAGCAATAGAGAATGCTAACGCCACTGGTATTTTGCATTATCCGGTGATACTGCAACACCTAGGATTTGGAGGGAGATTTATTTAACTGACCCAGGGAAACTGGGTTGCACCCCAAAGTCAATAGCTCCCCCAAAGTAAGTTGCCCCTCGAAGTCAGTTGTCCCCCAAAGTCAGGCTCCTAAGCCCCAGGGAAGGAACCTGCAGAGGAAGTGCACAAATAGGCTGTTTTCGATTGGTTTTTACAATATGCATAATCACAGTGACCAGCCCTTTATAGCAACAACTAAAACTGCAACAGGAATTGTCACTGGGCAATTAAAGTATACTGGAGGTGTGCCCAGACCACAAGTAAAGACCATTGAAGATAAAACTGCACATATTTTAGGCCAGAAATTCAGGACTCTGTGTAAATGCCTGAGATTTTATTCAGGAAAATCCATCTTCCAAGGCTTTTCTAGAACACCAAATGGTGATGAGAAAAGGCAGAAAGATTTAGGTTAAAAATTTTGCTCTCTATTGTAGAACCACAGTACTATAGGCCAAAGAAGGATAATGGATTTAAAAATAATGAAGTATTCCCATGTTTCAATAGATTTTTTGAAAATAGCCAGTGCAAATGATCCAAAACCAGAGAATGTATAGCTTACTTACTGACACCTGTTATTTAACATGCTTTGATGTTGAGAATGCAGCAGTAAAAACTTTTCACCCCTCTCATGGAACTCTTACATTTTATTGGCAAGAGAAATAAAAAAATTGTATAGATTAATCAGTTGTAAGAAATAAATCAGAGAAAGAAGGGCTAAGTGTGGACAGTTCAGGAGAGGGAGATTTAGATGTCTAAATATGATCAAGAGTAAAGTGACACCAAACTGAAAGAAGGAAGAGGATACAGAGTTAAAAGATTACATGCAGAGATACAGTGGGAAAGCTGTGACACATGGCCTCCTGGTGAACTGATGCCAATCTTAGTTGAGTGAAGAAAGCGGTAAGAGAAGGGGTAGAGTGAGTGACCAGACCTTGTAAGGCTTTGAAGAGTAGGAAAAAACTGTGAGTGGGTTTTGATCAGAAGAGAGGCCCTTTACAAGGGTAATGCTGCAATTTATGGAGAATAGCTGAATGAACTGGAGGGGGTAGCAGGGAAGGAAGCAAGGAGACCAGTTAGCAAATATTTCATATATACAAGGAAGAGAAAATGATGTGTGGGAGTGACCCTGAGACAGATTGGAGAAAAGGAAAGCAGTGAAAGTGGTGAGAAATTGTTGACTTTTGGAGCCTTTTTTAAAGTACAAGCTATAATAGATGGAGATACCTAAAAAACAAAATAATCCCCACCCCCCAAAGTACAGCCTGTAGAATTTGCTCCTTGGATAAAAAAGTAAAGGATGATTACAGGATATTTATTCCTTTAAAAAAAAATCTGTAATCAAACTCAGGACCTGATGCTTGCTGGGCAGATGCTTGTGCCACTGACCTATATGCCCAGCCCCAGGATTTTTATTCTGAGCAACTATAGCAGGCACTGACCTGTAGAAATAGTGCCATATAGGTAATTGAAATTTTTCTAATAGCCACATTAAGGCAAAAAAAATGAAATTGATTTTAATGTATTTAATACAGCTAAAACATTTCAACATATAATCAATATAAAATGAGCTGTTTTACCTTATTTTTTTAACTAAATCTTCACAATTGATGTGATTGTGTACTTCAACATGTTAAAGCTACATTTCAACTGCTAAATAAGTAGCCAGTGGCCACAGTAGGGATAGTATAGAAAAAGCCATCGTATAGCATTGAAAGAGAAAGACAGAAGGAGTAAGACTTGAGAATCAGGAGTCCATAAATTTGAAATAACTGTTAAACATCTTTAGTAGAGTTCTAGCATTGTGTTTGTATTTCTGGTCTCTAAAGTAGTGTTTTCAAAATTGTGGGTTGTAATTCCTTGGATTTTTTTTTTTTTTTTGCAGGACCAGGGATTGAACTCTGGCCCTTGTGCTTGCCAGGCACACACTTATTTTACTGAGTTATCTCCTCAGCTTCTGTGAGCTGTAATTCAATAGAGTGCTATAAAATCAATTTTTAGTTGCAATAAACAATTTTAAAAATTAAACAGAGAGGGCCAGCCAAATAGCTCAGAGGATTAAAGCACCTGCAAGTTGGTACAAGGGCTGGGGTTCAATCCCTGGGCCTGCTGTGCCTGCCCTGCCCCAGAGGCATGCTGAGATGGCAATTGAGACTGGGCATGGTGGCACATGCCTATAATCTGAGCTCTTGGGAGACTGTAAACAGGCAGAATACTATGAGTCCAATCTAGTAGTGAGAATATCCTGTAGACTCTTCCCTAAAATACAAATAAATAAGTAAATAAATAAAGTCCAACCAACTTATGGTTGTATATGCCTGTAATCCTAGCTTTTGGGAGATTGAGGCTGGAAGATCATAAGTTTGAAGCCAGCCTAGACTTCAGAGCAATACTGTCTCATAAGAAAAGAAAAAATATATAGCCATGTGTATTACATCTGATAAAAGTATTAACTCACAAAACTTCTGTTACTTAGCTTTGATTCCTCTTGGGGGGGTCATATTTAAGAACAATATTAAAAACAATGCTGAAGGTGACTGCTTTGCAATGCAAGGTGTATAAAATTGTAATTTGTGACTATGAAGTGATGACAGTAACTTGTTGGGAAACATTTGAAGGGACAAAAATAGCCCCTATTAGGAATCAAATCAAAGTTTAGAACTGTGCTTCATCTGTGCTGAGTATTGGCATGAGAGCAAGTGTGAGCAGCCTGGGCCCCTGACCGTGCTGTGACTTGTGGATTACACTTGCTTTCATCTTCCAGCCTCACTCTCCACTCAAGTCTTTCCTGCAGCCATCTCATCTCTCACTTTGCTCACTATTTTGGCTTCAAAGCTAGCGTTTCCTACTGCCCTTTCTTCAAAAAGCTCTTATTATAATGCCCAATATTTCAGCGACATATAAAGAGTAAAATGATTGTGTGTGTGTGTGTGTGTGTGTGTGTGTGTGTGTGTGTGTGTGTGTGTGATGGGGCGTTCTGGGGATCAAACCCAGGGTTTGTGTACAAGGCAAGAACCCTACCACTGAGTCACATCCCCAGCCCCTATAAGGAATGAAATAAATTGAGGACATAACATTCCTTTAGTAGTGATATAGTCTTATAGAAATGCTTGAATTTTCCAAGATGTGTGAGTTCAAATAATTTAACATTAGAGATTGAATATGATGAAGTAAGTAAATAATGTTAAATAATAAAATGATGGCTTGATGTGAGGTGCTTCTCAGATAAGCCACATAGTGTCTTTTAAAGAAGAAAAGTCACACTCATGTGTTATTTATGAATTGCCTATCCTGTGCAGCTCTTTAAATACACAATAATCTCATGCTGTAGTTTTCTGGAGAAAAACAGACTCCTTCCCCAGCCTCTCAGAGTGTTGGGATTATAGGCATGTGCCACTACATTTGGTTGATACCAACAATTTAAAAGAAAGGTCTATTTATGTATTTATTTATTTATTTATTTATTGTATGTGGTACTGTGGATTGAACTCTGGATCTTGCACATGGAAGTTAGGCACTTATGCCACTGAGATGTCTCCTTGGACCTAAAAAAGAGGTTTATCCTTTTTTTTTTTGTTTGTTTGTTTCCATTTTTTATTTTATGAAACATTAAAACAAAATTTCATAACAATTAATACACTGTATATAGTTATCTTCAAAGTAGTTACTTACTCAGAATACAAGGAATCCACAAAAAAGACTCAAACAGGTACTTGTATAACATTTCTTTTCAATTAATAGAGGAACAAGTAATATAAATTAAAAAAATTAGTATACCTATTAGAATATCTTTCATTTACGTACAGGAGTTTCTTTTTCTTCTTTTTAAATATTTCTTTTTTTTTCACATCTTTTATTCATTTTAATGAGAAAAAAGACAAAACAGCAATGAAACAGTTTCCAAACAAGTTAGTAGGATGGTTACAATAATTAATACTCTGCATATAGTTATCTTCATAGTAGTTATTCAGAGCACAAGATCCAGACCTGATATCTTGTCTAAATATATTAGCACAAACTTTTATTCTGAAAGAACTAAGACAAAGTAACTGTATATCTAACTTAACTCTTTTTTTAAAATCTTTTAGTTTCTTTTATTATTAATTTTTTTAACAGTTGACACACTGCACACTGTCTTCACAGTAGTTGTGCAGAACACAGTGCGTGGGCATGACACACCTTCCTCTTGACGTTGATAAGGAAAGAAAAAAAGAAAAGAAAAAAAACAAAACAATTCTCTTTGAATTAAGAGGAAGCAGATGCATACACAGTCCAATGTTCCACAATTACAGTGGGCCACCATTGAAACTTGCAACATTGGAGGCTATTGATCCAAGCCTCCTACAGCTCATCTCACTAATCTAGCTCTGTGTTTCATGCCTTGTAATTAAGCTTTTTTGCTAGGTGATCAAGTGCAAGTCAAAGCAAGATCTGTATAATACAACATTCACCTTTTGTATCTTCCAAGGTCAAATCCCCTCAGGGTTAACTTTGGAACCATATATAGTGCTTTGTAGAACTGTTGTCAGTGTCAGCTTTCAGGTCGAGTCAGGGCCATTGCTTGGCCAGCTTGCTTTCTGTGAACGCCTGAGAGAATGTTTTTCATAGTTTTCAGAGGAGTCAGTCCATATTTGGCTAGCTCCAATGCAGAAGCAGAGAGGTAGAGAGAAGGTGCTGTCCACCCACCCACTATGTCCCCCACCCCTACCCCCTATGATAGCCGCAAAGCGAAGTGAGAAGGGAAGAGAATTCACCTTTTCATGTCAGATGCAAAGTGACCCACCTATCCCTATCATCTCCCTAGAACTCTTTTTCCAGTGCTGGGGATGGAATCCATGCTAGGTAAGTGTTCTAAGTGAGCTACATCTCCAATCTCACAACTCTTCTCTGTTTATAAAATTGAAACTACTCATGAAACACTCCTTTCTTAAAAATTTCTACTGTGTGTGGCGACAATGGTTCGAATAAGGCCATGTTTACTCTCTTCAAAAGTAATATCCTTTTTATAAACTTTGGTTAATTTTTTTAAAACAATCTTCTGAGCTATGAATAGAATTTGAATTAATGAGTTATTCTGTGGCTCCTTTGGCCAGTTCAGAAGGATATAAATGAAGCAAATCTCTCAAAATGAAGCTTCCAAAACTTGAAGAATTTGTAATACTTTCCCCATTTCCCAAGAGAAAAGTTACATGTCTGTTTCTCCTAACATAAAGAAAGTTCCATGAGAGGAGAAAATGTTTCCTCCTGAGTCTGTAGAACTTAGGCTAGAACCTGTTGTCTGGGAAACGCTTAACATCTTGGGAGTGAATCAAAAACCAATCTATGCCTTGCTCTTTCTTCCCTCTCCTTTTTCCAAAAGAAAGTACATCAAATGCAGTCACTCCCATAGACTTAACTTACTTTGAAGCATAAATATGAGTGTTCAAGTTTTACACATGGCACAAGAATACACAATTATGCCACTTGACTCACAATTCTTGCAAGATTTAGAGCTTGCTGTTGGGAAGAGACCTCTTTCTTACTGACTGCTTTCTTTTCAAAGCAGTATAGACCTATGGATTATTTAGTTCTCAACAGTTGATGACTATCTGAGGGTAGATGGTCCAAGCAGTAATTAAACCCAAAGTTACTTTGACTAATTCCTCAGAGTAGACATTTAATCGATACAGATTTTTATATAATACATTGTGTGAAAATAAAACTAAATGAAATATGCTGCTATAGTTTGTCAACTTCACCCTCCAGGGCACTTGTCAGAAATACTTCATTGCCAATCAAGTAGACACAGAGAAAAGGTCAGTTGTATAACTACAAAGGCCACTCTATTTAAATTACTTCAGGTTTAAAAAAAGCCCTCTTCTCAATTTACTGTGTGTGTGAGAGTCATTTTCCTGCTTACACAGTGTTAAAGGGCTAGTTTATCTTGAATGTATCATAGTGGAAAATCAGCAAAACATTAAGTCCAACAAGCACTTTGGAAGGTTTAGGCCATGAATATAGGTTGTATGTCCTCTCAAGACAAGGTTGCTCATTAGATATAGACACACAATTAATAAAGTTTCCTTTTCTTTTTTAAAAAGTGCTTTACTAGAAAAATTATGTACAGATTTAAACAATAAAGTTACACTTTAAATATAATAAGGTTTAAATTTGATAATAATGGTATTTTTGAAGTGCAGTTGTACAAAATACATTGTATTCTGAATCAATTAAAAATATAGTTTGAACCTCTTTTTGTAAACCATGCCATATTTATTTATCAAATTCTCTAGTGTCGATCCAGATTCTACTTGCTGTCCTCCCTAAGGCTTATGGTGTCTATAATATTATAAAATAAAATTTAAAAAGTAATGAAGGACTGGGAAGATAGTTTCTCAGTCTAAGTACCTGCCTGGCAAGCACAGGGACCCAAATTTGATCCCTGGTACTACATACCATGCTGGTCCCAAAACCCGGAGCATGTCCGCCCTGAAACTAGCTGTGGTGGCACATGCCTGTAATCCCAGTGCTGGGGGGTGGAGGCTGAGACAGGAGGATCACTATGAGTCTGAACTGTGTAGCAAGACTGTACATTGAATAGATGTTTGAAAATATAAAAAATAAAGTGAAAAGTAATGAAAACCTGAGGTATGCTATAGTTCTTTCTTGTATCTTAATAGTGACATTAAAATCAAGATGTCAAGCAACCTTGTATTCATAATTCTCTGCAATACAGAAGAAAAGATGACATAAAAAGAGCACTAAGAGTATGTGGCAAGCAAAAAAGTTCTAGAATTTACTGTCCCACTAATGAGTTGTGTATGCAAGCTTGTCCATGAGCTTTAGTTTTATATGTATACAGTCACCTCTTACAGAATACAGAAACAGAAAACCTACAGCAGGAATAAAGTGTACAATGAGATACTGTCTATGTTTCAGAAATGAGAGGAATCTCTGGTAGACACAGCAGTAGTAACACTGCATTCCTGGAAGACTTGAAAGCCTTTGAGCAACCTAACTGATAAGATAGCTGCTTTCTGGCCAGGGAATCAAGGATACTATGTCACATCCTCATCGACGGGCCCTTACTTGGTTAAACAAGGAGGGGTGAAATGAGGAAAGCTTTGGGGGATGATGAGACCCCAAAAAGTCTCTCACACAGAAACGTTAAGAAATTCACTTTGAAGCTCTTGTCCTTGGTCCACTGTGTATCACAGCATACATGAGTTTTTTTAAAAAGGGAGAGGAAGGGAAGGGAAAGCAAAAAGACTTAAGATGTGATACATACATGTAACAATATCCCATGATGAATGTAATTATTGGGTCTTGTAAACATGTACCAATAAAAATTGAAAAACAATGTAGTTTATTTACATGCTAAATCCAATATGTACCATCAGTGATAACATTTGATACTTATGTCATTACAATGTTTATGGTTCTATTTAATCTTCATAATAATTTTATGAAGAAGATAATTACCAACTCTAGGTTCAATGTAGGAAAATGAAGGCTAGAAATGTAAAATAGAAGGAAATAAATATCAGATCTTTAAAAAATTTCTAGGTTTGGCAATAAGGTATTAAGGTTTAACAGAGTTGAAGGGTACTGATTAGGCCATATGACCAATATTTTATGGAATGAAATATCACAATTTCAGAGACAATATAATTCAGTCTGATTCAGTGAAGCATGGTAGCTCTAACATTAACTTGCACTACTTTTCATTAAGTGGCAGCATCTTTGTTCTTGAGGCTGGAGATGGAGTAGAGGTAGCAGAGATAAATAGTTCTTATAGAAAATAGGCTACCAGCAATAAGCATAATATCGAGGACCCAGAAGTCATATTTTCTAGCATTCTTTACAAGTTTCCAGCATTAACTGAAAAACTAGAACACAAATCCAGACTGAGATAGTTGTTCTGTCTAACAGGTAGGGAAATGTGGTTGAAGCTGGGCACTAAGATTGGGAGCACATGATTGTTTCTATGTAATGGGCTGTGAATGTCACCTAGACAGGAAACAGGGAAAAACTGTCCAGTCAAACCCTTCAATGGATTCCAGATAAAACTCACCGGCAGTGCTCAATGTGCTGATCAAATGTCTTTAATTCTCCCTGCTGGACAGAGAATAACTGAGCAGGAGTGAGAATAATTGGTACATGAGCATATGGCTCAGCCTACAAGACGTGTGGGTTTTCATTTGTTTGTTTTTATCGCTGGCCTTCAGCTCATTTTGTAACCCAGACTGGTCTCAAACCTGGAAGGATCCTGCTGCCTCAGCCTTCCAAGTTTTGGGATTACAGGTGTGTGTGTTTACTTGAGAACTGAGATGTTCTGCTCAAGTAAAACTGCAGATGTATAACTAAACTTTCCCTGTTACCCATGTAAAAACATGCTACATTACTCTGTAATTGTTCCCATATGTATTTTTGTGGGCTTTTACACAGTAAGCATATGCTACTTTATCAGTGCTTCTAGGACCAAGTATTCTCTTGATAGTTACATTAACAACTTTGATTAACATAAAAATAGGTACTCACACGACCAACAGGTAAAGGAAGCAAACTTTCCCCACGCACAATTTTCTAGTCTTGTGAAGGTCTGCACATCATTATGGCTGTAAAGATACACAAGGAGTTTCTATTTGGGCTCCCTGAGTGTTAGGTTAGTCAGGGCTTATTGGTACTTTGTGAAAGTATGATCCAAAAACCAGAAGAACTGGATGACTTGGGATCTTGTTAGAAATGAAAACCTCTCTCAACTACATCATGCTGAGTTTCTGCTGACTGCCGAGTTGTATCAGAGAAGGTGTGTTCTCATTAGTTTCAATGCTGTATTCTTCTAGGTAGCCTTAGAGTACTTTCAAATGAAAAACAGTACTAGTAGATCCTCCATTGTAGTTTTGCTCCATCAGCCCCAACTTTTTGTTTGATTTTTCACATTTTAGAAACCTAGGATGTTGGAAATTGACTCTCAAATAGCAGTGGCTACTCTTTTCAGTGTACTTATCAAATATCTTTTATCATTTGATCGTACAACTCTAAACCAATTAAAGAAAATATCTTTTGTTTAGATAGGCTTTTTCCATATTGCCCAGGTTGGTGTTGAACTCCTGGGCTCAAGTTATCCTCATGGCTCTACTTTCTAAATGCTAGGACTACAGATGTCCTATGCCATGCTAAGCAAGGAAAAATATTTATTGGGCACATTCTCTTCTCTGTTCTCTTAGCTTCCTCACCATACCACCACCGCTTTTTCACATTTACTGTAAAAGGGAAAAAAATACCCTCATGGATGATGTGGGGTTTTTAAAAATTTTGTTTATGTATTTATTTTTTTCTTCTTTCAGAACCTTTATTTGTTTATTCACTCATTTTTATGGCCAGCTCAGCCCGCCCCAAGAGCAGGGCTGGCGCAGCATGTGGTGCTGGGGATCGAACTGCGGTCCCCAAAGGTGCCCAAGCTTTCCCAAGCAGGCGCTTTAGACCAGTGAGCCATCCCGCCAGGCCCGGATGATGTTGAACTTTAGATATTTGTTATGTAGTCCTTTTGTGTATGCATCAGCAGTCACTTTTAAAAATATTTCTAAGTCAAGCTTAAACCATGTTAGTTGGTAAATATCAACATAATGGTTTGTTGCATAAAACCCTCTTTACTTTGAAATAGCATTTTCTCTTTCTTCATTTCTTTTCTAGAAACCACACAGGATGATGACGAAATGAAGTGAGACAAGTCTGCTGAAATGTGCTTACAAGCTAGTCAAAATGCCATTTATTGATATGTAGAATTTTATAATGCAAATGTGGCCTTGTTTGAAAGTGGCTCTGAGAGCCACTTGGTTCCTGAACCACAGGCCCATTGTTCAAGTTGTCAGAGTACTTATTCTGAAAGTTGCTATCATGCTTGCCCTGTAAAAAAGCAACAATGGACTGGTGCCTCTTCTAGAATACAGGACTGAGTACCCATCAGATAGTCTTACTTTAAGCATACCTTTTCATAGAGACGAAAGAAGACTCAAAGAATATGGAACTTTTCTGCCTGACCCAAATCCCAGCCGATAGCAGAGCGCGCGCGCCCACCGCGGGTAAGGTGCCTGAGCCCCTCTGCCCCGCCTCTGCGTTCCTGCGACTAACTTCCTGTTCCAGCCCCAACCCGAACCGCAGCTGTGCTAGGTCAGGATCCTTGGCCCGCCTTCCCCTCCCCCGTTCCCCCCCCCTTTTTTTTGAACCCCTCCAGTCCAAGCT
>PVJA010045650.1:0-15477 GCA_004027025.1 Myocastor coypus | reverse complement strand
ATGGAATACGGCTTGTATTCAGAACCAAATACATAAAATATCAAAATGCAAATCTATTAATTATTGACCATGTCATCTAATACATTATGCCCAGGTTGCCACAAAAGGCAATAAGGCATCCTGTTGAAAACATCTAAGGAGCCGGGCGTGGTGGCTCACGCCTGTAATCCCAGCACTCGGGAGGCTGAGGCAGGAGAATTGGTGTGAGTTCGAGACCAGCCTGGGCTACAAAAGTGAGCTCAATGCCAGCCTCAACTGCATAGCGAGACCCTGTCTCAAAAAGACAAAAAAAAAAAAAGAAAAAAAAAAGAAAAAAAGAAAACATCTAAGGAGATTCAAAATATGGCATATATTTTGAAATTATTAGGCAATGAATTTTTTTGGCAATGGGTTTTTAAAAATATTATTAAGGTATTCAGTATTCTAAACACTAGATTTAGAATTCTAAATTTAGAATTCAGTATTCTAAATACTATGAACGAATACCACATAGTATAAGTAGAACAATGGAAATCTTAAGAAAGAAAAAAGCACTATGAAAATAAAAAAGGTAAACAACCCAGCTGTCCATCATGTGCATGTAGTAGGGGCCTTTCTGCCTGCCCATGACCACCAGATACCCCACCCACCCAGAACATTGCAGCCACCTGGTGCACACATGTAGGTAGGGGCCTCTCCACCTGCACACGACCATGGGATAGTTCCTAGCCCAGACCTCAGTGAAAAGTGCTTATAGGAACTTTTTCAGACCCCAGACCTGGCATTTCTTGTGGAACCCTGCAGCAAAATTCCCTGAAAAGAAGCCGGGTTCAGACCCTCCAAGCTAATCCAAGAGTTGAACATTTTGCCAGAGGAGCACTTCCGTGAGCAGCCACAGGTAGAAGATGAGCACAGCAGTCAGACCTAGCCAGCACCTCTGGACAAGATCCAACTTGGTGGATCTGGACCTGAATTTCAGTAAGTGCTAAATGCATAACTGGACCAGAGCTCTACACCGAAGGGCAAAGGACAGTGCTATGCAAAATGACAGAGAAGGAGCAAGATGCAATCTCAGGTCCCAAGGCCACACAGAATAAATGTAGGATACTCGAACATAGGAGAAAGTGAGAATTACACAGCTAAAACCTCAGAATTAATAGCATCTGAAGTACAGGAACAACTGCAGAAAGATAGAGAGGAAATCAGATTAGAACCAATCTCTGAAGTAAAAAAAAGGAAAGTTTAACTATAATTGAAGAATTAATAAATGCTTCTAAAGAAGACATTGATAAAAAATTAGAGGAGAATAGAAAAATGATGGAATCCTTGAATGAACATATCGGAAAGAGATAGGCCACATGAAGCAGTTTCGAAGAGATATACAGGACAACAAAATCTCAACCACAAGCTGACAACACTGTATGAGAAAGTAAAGATAGAGTTTCAGATCTTCAAGACACAGTGGCAGCTAGGGAAAAGTTAAGAAAGAATCTACTAAGAAAACCAGGACGCAGGAAAAAATAATTCAACCCCTCCAAGACTAGGCAAAGACTAACAATGTGAGATTAATAGGAATCAGTGAGAAAGAAGGAGTTAATACAAATGATATAAAAAGAATATGGGCAGAAATAATATCAGAAAACTTCACAAATATGGGAAAACAACATGATGTTCAAGTAACTGATGCATACAGAACTCCAAATACAAACCCAACTAAAAACACACCCAGACATATAATAGTCAAGATCCCAGAAAGAAGAATAAGCTGGGCGTGGTGGCGCACACCTGTAATCCCAGAACTTGGGAGACTGAGGCAAGAGGATCAGTGCGAGTTCGAGACCAGCCTGGGCTACAAAAGTGAGTTCAAGGCCAGCCTGTACTGCATAGTGAGACCTTGTCTCAAAAAAACAAACAAACAAAAAAACAAAACAAAACAAAACAAAAAGAACAATACACTAAAAGCCACTAGAGAAAAAGAAATAAGTGGCATTTAAAGGAAAATCCAGCAGAATCATGGCAGTTTTCTCTACACAATCAATGGAATCAAGAGCATGGATCAAAATACTTCAAGTCCTGCATAAAAACACATTCCAGTCCAGACTGATGTACCCTGTAAAACTGTCTTTCAAGTTTGATGGAGAAGTGAAATATTTCCACGATAAAGAATAACTAAAGAATCGACAATGACAAAGCCAAACCTATACAGACTACTAGAAGATATTTTAAAGAGGGACCAAAGTGACCCAACCTCTACGAATGAGAAAAGAGCAAACCCACCAAATAGGGGAAGCAATTAAGTACAGGAGAAAAAGGGAAAAACAACAATAGGTAAAAAACATATGTCAAATATGTCAATACATTTCAATTATAATCATTAATGTAAATGGACTTAATTCTTCAACAAAACAAAATAGACTGGCACAGTGGATAAGGAAGAAAAATCCAACAATGTGCTTTAGACAAGAAACACACCTAACTCATAAAGAAATTCATAGGCTGAAGGTCAAAGGACACCAAACAATAATACATGCCTCAACATCTCAGAAAAAAGCAGTGATAGCAACGCTGTTTGCCGACAGTCTGAACTTCAAACGAAGACTGATGAAATCAAATAAAAATGGTCACTATACATTGATCAGTGGAAAAATTCAAGACAAAGAGGTAACACTGAATATATATATATATATTCAACATGGGAGCACTGAGTTATATAAGACAAATGTTAGTGGACATGAAAAATCTAATATCCAATGCCATGATCTTAACAAAAGACCATACACATCTTTAAATTTAGGTCAAGCAAAGAAAAAAATCAGCAAAGAAGTACCAGAACAGAACAAGAACTTAGAATAACTGGACTTAGTGGATATATACACAGTATTACACCCAACCACTTAGGAGTATACATTTTTTCAACTGTACACAGGGCATTTTCTAAAATAGACCACATACTAGTCCATAGATCAAAAAAAAAAAAAAGTAATGTTTATTGAAAGTGTTAATGTTTAATTGCTCAATCAATCTTATATACCTATATCTATTAATCTAAACTGATCTGATGATGAAAATATGTAATATAGCCATTGTTAAATTTATTTATTTATTTATTTATTTATTTATTTATTTATTTATTTATTTATTTTTCTTTTTGGGACAGGGTCTCGCTATGCAGTTGAGGCTGATCCTGAGTTCACTTTTGTAGCCCAGGCTGGTCTCGAACTCCCACCAATCCTCCTGCCTCAGCCTCCCGAGTGCTGGGATTACAGGCGTGCGCCACCATGCCCGGCTCATTGTTAAATTTAAATAAATAAAAAATCAATTAAATAGATCTAAATAGAAATGCAGATTATAAACTCAACTAAAAGTATATGCGGAAGATTGAATGAAGGCAAGTACTGAGTATTACTTTCAGAAAACAGGAATGCAGTTAGTGACCAGAAAACAAACATCTTAAAAATCACAAGAGATCATAAAAAATTAATCCAATATTTATTGAATTAAAAAGTATAACAATAATTGCTACACAGATTTAATGTAATCCCTATCAAAATGCATTAACATACCTCACCAACCTAGAGAAATCATGTCTAAAATTTATGCGGAACCAGAAAAGATCTAGAATAGCAAAGACAATCCTGGGCAGCAAAGATAAGGCTGAGGGTATTACAATTCCTGACCTAAAGTTATACTACAAAGCTACCGTGATAAAATCTGCATGGTACTGGCAAAAAAGTAGACCTGAGGATCATTAGAATAGATTAGAAGATGCACAAGCAAATACAAACACACTCAGCCACCTTATTTTTCACAAAGGGGCTAAACAAGTTTACTGAAGAAAGATAGGCTCTTTAACATATGGTGCTAGCCGGACGTGGTGCCTCATGCCTGTAATCCCAGCACTCGGGAGGCTGAGGCAGGAGGATTGGTGCGAGTTCGAGACCAGCCTGGGCTACAAAAGTGAGCTCAGGACCAGCCTCAACTGCATAGCGAGACCCTGTCTCAAAAGACAAAAAAACAAAAAACAAAAAAAAAACATATGGTGCTGGAATAACTGGCTCTGTGCATGCCAAAATCTACAACTTGATCCAGGTCATCACCATGCATTAAACTAAAGTCAAAATGGAAGAAAGATCTAAATATTAAAGGAGTAACACCAAACCTCCCAGAAGAGAATGTGGGAAGATATCTTGAAGACATTGAAGTAGGCGAAGAGGTCATGGACAAAAATCTAAGTGCACATTTAACACTTGAAAGAGTCAACAACTGGGACCTCCTCCAGGGGATTTTTTTGCACATCAAAAGAAATTATCAACAGAGTGAAAAGACAATCCACTAATTTCGAAAATATTTTAACCAGTAATTATTCTGACAGAAGTCTTCTATCTAAGCCAGGCGTGGTGGCTCACGCTTGTAATCCCAGCACTCGGGAGGCTGAGGCAGGAGGATCGGTGCAAGTTTGAGACCAGCCTGGGCTACAAAAGTGAGCTCAAGGCCAGCCTGAACTGCATAGTGAGACCGTGTCTCAAAAAGAAAAAAAAAGTCTTCTATCTAGAATTTATAAAGAACTAAAAAATATTAGGGTCCCAAAATTCAAAGGTCCAATCCAGAAATGGATATTTGAAATGAACACACGCTTCTTAGAGAAAGAAATTCAAGAAGTGTGTAAATACATGAAGAAATGCTCCACATCACTAGCCATCCATGAAATGCAAATTAAAACACTTAGATACCATCTCACCCCACATGAGATGGCTATCTTAAAGGAATCAACCCGCAATAAATGTTGGAGAGGCTGCGAGGAATAAGCAGCACTTCTCCACTGCCGGTGGTAATGCAGACTGGTGTAGCCATTATAAAAATCAGTGTGGTAACTCCTTAAAAAACTAGAACTGGAAGTTCCATTAAATCCAGCTATCCCCCTACTGAGAATTTTCCTAGAAGAACTAAAAACCTCATATCATAGTGATCACTATGCACCTATGTTTATAGCAGCATAATTTGTGATAGCTAAATCTTGGAAACAACCAAAATGCCCATCATGGGGCCTGGCGGGATGGCTCACTGGTCTAAAGCGCCTGCTTGGGAAAGCTTGGATGGCTTCAGGGACCTCGGTTCAATCCCCGGCACCACTTGCTGTGCCAGCCCTGCCCTCTGGGGGGCGGGCTGAGCTGGCCATAAAAACGAGTGAATAAACAAACAAAGGTTCTGAAACAAGAATAAAAATAATAAAATTTAAAAAAAAATGCCCATCATCTGAAGGATGATTGAAAAAGATGTGGTATTTTTACACAATGGAATATTACTAAGCTCTAAAGAATGACAAATTAGAAGACTCCATATATAAGTGAATGTATCTTTAAGAAATACTCATAAGTGAAATAAACCAGATCTACACGTATAAATACTATATAGTCTCCCTAATGTAAGAACTCAAAAGAATCAATAAAAATGAAAAGGCAAATCACACCTGACTGGAAATCAAGAATTTAAGGTTTAAACAATAATCTTCAAGGAGAAAAGTTAAGAATCATGGCAGGAGTAAAACTATACACTTACATAAACAGGATGAATTAGAAAATGGTCCTAAGAACCTCCAACACGTTTTTCACTCTGAGGAAAGCAATGTGTAACACCAAAACTAGGCTTAGAATGCCTGTCACTCTGGTGTTTTAGATGTGTGTTGCTTCTAATGTAATTTCAGATATTGCTGTACTTTCTCCCCAAGCAAATGGTTCTTTTATTTATTTATTTACTTATTTATTTTGTCTTTTTTGAGACAGGGTCTCACTATGAAGTTCAGGCTGGCCCTGAACTCACTTTTGTAGCCCAGGCTAGTCTCGAACTCACACTGATCCTACTGCCTCAGCCTCCCAAGTACTGGGATTACAGGTGTGAGCCACCATACCCGGCTAGTAAATGATTCTTTTACAAGAAAACAAAAGAGGGTATTAAAAGACAGTAAGAGACAAGGAAAATTGTCATAGAATTGACTGTCTACAATTTAATATATGCTTAGATTTCTTAATTTCCATGAAAACAATGTGCAACTATTTTTATCACATTCTATAGGATTTATTAGAATGTCAATGATTGATGGAAAATATCGATTTCAAATTAAGTCTAAGATGTTTGATATTCAGAAAGACAATGATGTTAAGCTGAAGTACCTATGTTATAGAATAATAGTATCACTAAGCTTCTCTTTTGGA
Source organism: Myocastor coypus (assembly GCA_004027025.1). Lineage (NCBI taxonomy): Eukaryota > Metazoa > Chordata > Mammalia > Rodentia > Myocastoridae > Myocastor > Myocastor coypus. Next base: position 9,289 of record PVJA010045650.1, on the reverse strand, counting down.
GGGTTAAGAACCTAAGTCTACAATCAAAGATTATACAAAAAGAAGGGTTACAAGAATAGCCAATATTTTGGCCCTAGCCCTTCAGGGTCAGTGAGGACTCAGGACATAAGAGAACCTGTTCTGTAACATGCCATAACTCAGTGGTGTCCCAAATTTTCTGTTCAATAAGATTGTGGGATCACAGAGGAAAGGGATCACGATGTACAGTGTGCTTAAGGGAGTCACCTAGAGAGAAAACATTCTCTCAGGCTTTCACAGAGAGCAAACTGGTTAAGCAATGGCCATGACTCAACTAGACGACTGACACTGACAACAACTCTACCACACACTGTGCATGTTTTCAAGGTAAATCGTGAGGGGATTTTATTGACTTTGGGAGATACAAAAGTTATGTGTTTTGTTATGTAGGTCTTGCTTTAACTTAGCCTTAACCATCCAGCAGAAAACTTTAACCACAAAGCATAAAAAGTAAAGCTAATGTAGTATGCTGACCTATAAAAGGCTTTACCTAACAGCTTCTGACATTGCCAGTTCTGCAAATAACCCACTACGATTATGGAATATTGAACTATGTATACAAATACTTTCTCTTAGTTTAATGAAAAGAAATTATTGTACCAAGAGTGATTATAAAAAATTATCATGTCTGCATCCTGTGCTCTATCTAACTACTATGAGGACAATAATATGCATTGCATAATTTATAGGGAATATACTACTACTGTGTTCTGAAATTTTCTCATTGCTATTTCTTATTAAAATAACAAAAACTTTAAAAAGAAAAATTATGCTGAGCGAAAGAACCAGACACATGACAGCATGCATGTTTATGTTATATCCAGAGTAGCAGTTAGTGGTTGCCTAGAGTTTGGCAGAGCATATGGGGTCATGGAGCGATGGTTGTATTTTTGAGGTGACGGAAGTTATTTGTAGCTGCACAATTCTATGAATAAACCAAGAAACTGACAAATTAAATTCCTTAGATGGATTTGTTTTATTTTTGTAAATCATATGCCAATAAAATTCATAAAAAAGAAAATAAAAACATTACTCTAACAAAGTGAACATTTTTGAAAGCTCATAAAATGGCCACAGAAGAAGAAAAAATAAGCAAGCTTAAAAAGATGAGGATAAGTCTACCCCAAGTAAAGAAAAAGAAAGGGAAGCTAAAAATTAAATATGGACATTAGAAAAAGGCACAGTTTTCAGTGTTTTGTAGCTGCTATAGCAAAACACAAAATGTAAAGGACAGAGGAGAGAATATTTTAAAAATATATTGGCTGAGAACTCAAAAAGTAAATAAATAAATAAATAAATAAATAAATAAATAAGACAAAGTTTTTGAAAACCAGGAATGTATGAGATGGAAGGCCTTAATTATGGAAAAGGAAAAATAAGGAAGGGAAGAGGAAAAAATAATTATATATACATATATATATATATATATATATATATATATATTCACTCCTTAAGTTATTTATGCTACTAGTTTATTTAAAAGAATGGTTTGTGCTAGTATCATTTGGACTGTGTTTCATATTTCTATATTGTATGCTAAGTACTCTGAAAATAACAAAAGGCCATGTATTAATTGCTCTCACTATTATCTTGTTTTAAAATTCCATCTTACGTATTTTTTCCTCTTTTTTAAATAAAAGGGAGGTCCCATAATCTCCTTGACCAGAAAATTTGAGACACCTCTGAGTTATAGGATATTACCGCACAGATTCTCTTATATCCTGAGTCCTTACTGACCTTGAGGGGCTAGGGCCAAAATATTGGCTATCATCAAGGGAGAAAGGGAGACCACACAGAACCTGGAATAAACAAAGCAAACTGAGAGACCAATACTACCAGTAGAAACAACATATTGAAACTATACAAGAACAGCCGGGCGTGGTGGCTCACGCCTGTAATCCCAGCACTGGGAGGCTGAGGCAGGAGGATCGGTGTGAGTTCGAGACCAGCCTGAGCTGCAAAAGTGAGCTCAAGGCCAGCCTGAACTGCATAGCGAGACCCTGTCTCAAAAAGACAAAAAAAAAAAAAAGAAACTATACAAGAACAAAGACCAGTACAGAATCTTGAAGAGGGAAAAGATGCAGGAGAATATTCTCAAGATTGTTTGGACATAGAGGGTTTATTTTTCTGGTAAGCCAATGAAATTCTTTTGGACAATGGATTGTCAACTTCAGAAGAAGGGAGATGGGACAATGTCCATGCACACAGAGCCTTACCAGGAAAAGGATGTGAAGTTTGGGGCAACGTCAGAGGTGCACCAGTGGAATCCTGCCCTGAGGGAGGGGCAGGTAGAAAGGGACAGTGATGCTGAGAGAGGGTATAGGAAGAGGGGGGTGTCTTCATCTCAGTGTTCATCTCTGATAATCTTAAAAGGTTACTGTGATCACTATGTGACTCCCAACTGAACTGAACCAGTGTGGTTCTGAGTGTGAGAACCTACCTGACGATCAGTGACAGCAGCATAAAAGGCAGAGCTGCAGAAGAGGGAGAAGAGAAGATCTGAGAAGTGGTTAGGGAAGCTGCAGGGAGCTATCGGTGTTCTGGAAGAGCTTGACACACTGGCTTTCCTGATGAACTTAGTCTCTGTCACTGTTGAAGGGACTCAGAACCTTGCTCTTGTTGAGCATGGCTACAGTTCACCTTGGGGGAGCTCTAGTCCTCACTTTGTGTATCACTTCCTGGTTCCTAGGAGAAAGATGGTGCACTGCCCAGTCTCCTGGAGAAGCTTGTCGTCCTAGCTTTCCTGAGGGGAACTCGGTTTTTCTCATCTTAGGAAGACCTCAGAAGTTCACTGTGGTTGAGGATGGCTGTGGTACTTTTTTGTGGAACTCTAGTTCTTACATCAAGCATTGCTTCCTGGCTCCAATGTGGATCCCTCAGTCTGCCAGCACAGATTTTTCGTGCCATTGGCACAGACTGTCAGCTTCCACTGCTGACTTTGGAGGCTTCCCAGTGCAGATCCATGAAACAAGCTTGCATGAGACATTGTGGGCTCTAGGCCTCTGGGTGGATTAGTGGGAGGCATTGTTGTGGGCTCTAGGCTTTCACCTAGGCTCATGTAGAATGTCACCGCGGAATCCAGGCCCTCTGCTGGATTCTTTGGTGGCTAGTGTGTGTACAGATTTCCCGCGCTCACTTTCCATATGATTGTTTGGAAAGTATCATTACAAAGTATCATTATAAAATATATGTCCTGTATTGTATTGTTTCCCCTTGGAAATCCCTGAGGGCCACAGTGACCTCACTTCTAACATGTCTTCCCCAAGGTGTGCATTTCATGATGAGAAGGTGAAATTTTCCTTCCATAGAAGGAATGGCACATTTGAGGTGTACAAAGTAATTATGAATAATGTTGTTAGAAATAGTGCCGACTTCCTGCTAAATGATGATTTTAAAAACAGAGGAGACTAGCCATTGAAATCGCACACTCAAACATATGTGTACACACAAAGACCCGCAAGCAAACTATGAAAGAATAATACTGCATCACTCTCTAATGCACATGTTCATGTTGTAATTTTAGAATGTGGAAATTGAGATTGAATGACAAAGCCAAATTTTTAAAAAGGTAATTTTTCAAGAGCTTAAAATTAAATAGGAGAATGAGCTCCTTTATTGGATTGAGCCCAGCGTTCTACTTTGTTTGGAGCGTGTGAGATAATTACGTGCTAAGGTACTTAGGTCTATAATAAAAAAGATACCCATATTTTACATTTTAAAATCAAGCAACAATTAAGCTGTGAATTTCATGCAACTATTACCTCTCGTATAATTGCCAGACGATTTTCAGGCCATAAATAACCCTACAATTACTTAATGCTTTTTTTATGGTCTGCATTCTACATGGCAACAATTACATTATTATAGAATAATTGCACAAATTACATTATTTGCAACTTCCATAAAAAGGCATTTTTCTCTCACTTTATTCGAAGTACAAAGACCCAACACAATGCTCTATGTATGACGCTATTTCATCCATTGTTCAGGAAGTATTTGAATATATTTGAGGAAACACACGCATGAGTCTCTGTGGGACATTTGTCAAATGTTCTTTAAATGCATTAAAGTATGTTTGGTAAAACAGGAAAAAAATCTTAATTCACGTATTATGATTTTCCTGTATGTATCCCTTCGCAAGCAGGCTGAGCTCCCTAGATTTCTTAAAGGCCATGAATGTATTTTAAAACCACAATTTGAGACTTTCTAGGACAATAAATAGGCTTCCAATGGCTCTGTACACCCACACTGAAAAGGCATTCACAATAATTTTACTGAGCCCTACGGACACTTGAATAATGCTAAAAATTAGAATTTGTGAATTAATTCTACTGGAACCGTAGGTTTAACTAATTACCACGATTTTCACAAATCAAAGGTTTCATTCCAACTGTATGATAAATCAATTAAATGATTAAGATACAATTGGAAATGCTACTCTTAAAAAAATCTTTCTTGAATAGTCAGTCATAGTCCCAGCACAATAGTATATAAATTCACCAGCAATTCTGTTTGCAAAATATTCAGTTTGTGAACACAAATTTTCTGTAAAATTTTGCTTCTGTTTATGAACTCTGAACTGGGCAACAAACACAACCACAACAACAACCATCTTCCTCAGAAATGTGGAAAAATTTAAGTTCTTGACCATGACACCACTGTATCACAATTCTTTTATCTACAACACATCCATAACAGGAGAATCACTCTGCTCTATATTTTATATATGAACCAGTTTGGTTATGAACATAACTATGTGTCAATGACAAAATATAAAGTGATTCATCCACGTATGTATACGTGTATGTGTGTTGGTGTGTGTGTGTGTATATGTGTACATATGTTCATTCAGAAGAAGAAAAATTCACATCTTTATATGTTATTGGAAACACTATCTTGGTCTTCGGGAAGCAAAGTCACTCATTTGAAACTCTATCAAAAGCCCATATGTTCACATACCAGTTTTTTCATTCCCTAAGGACATGGACAATTCTGTTGCTGCTGGTCTTTGGGTCCCAGAGTTGCTCCCCATCTGCACACTGTAATCTTTACCATTACTGATTTGTTTTTTTCCACACTTTTCACATCATTCTCATCTGTCTTATGTAGTTGGAGTGAGAGAATGGCCTTCAATGTTTATTTAAAGCTTCTGAAGTTTCCTGAGGAGTTGCTAACTGATCGTGTGTATTCTAAGAGTTGCACAAAGATCTGCAGCTAGACCCCTGAAGACAGAGGATCTTACCATTTCTGAAGACGGACTCAGATGGTCTTTTCTGATAGTGTTCCAAACCTTCTTCCTCCTTCTTGTTTCATGTTTGAGGTATTATTATTATTATTATTATTATTATTATTATTATCATCATTACTATTATTATTATTGCCTGCTCAGCCTTCCCTGGTGGTAGGGCTGGTGCAGCATGTGGTGCCAGGAATCCAGTGGTCCCTGTGTTTGCCTAAGCTTTCCTAAGCAGGCACTTTAGACCCCTGAACCATCTTGCCGGCCCATGTGTTTGGGTTTTCATTGAGTTCTGTTACTGGTGCTGGCTCTGCTCAGTGCTCAGTGCATTGTAGCTATTTGGAACTGGTTCCTACAAGTCCAGTGACGGAACATTGCTCTCTAGTTCTGTTGACGACCTGCCTCAGTCTGGGCCTCTGGAACTGCCTCTCTGGGCAGGAAGTTCCTATGAGTGTGTCTGGCAAGAGAAAGAAGAATGAAGAAGATATTCTTGGCAGAAAACAAAGAATTATTATTACTTTTTTATATATAAAGAAAACCTTTGCAGCAAGTCAAGTTTTTATAAATCATTAGGATCTTTCTGGTTAGGAATAGTTTTTATCACAAGATGATTTATCAGCCAAGGTTCTTTAGGGAAACAGAAACAATGGTGTGAATACATACACACGTGCACATGTACATGCACAGAGAGAAAGGGGAGAGAGAAGAGAAAGGGGCAGCAGTGGCAGAAAGGAACTGTGCACTTAGTGCGTATATAAAATTATGGGCTGGCGAGATGGCTCAGTGGTCTAAAGTGCCTGCTTAGGAAAGCTTAGGCAACCACAGGGATGGTAGTTCGATCCCCAGTACCACATGCTGCACCAACCCCACCCCCCGGCAGGCTGAGCCTGCCATTAATAATAATAATAATAATAATAATAATAATAACAATAATAATAAAATTAGCATTGTATATATTTTGAGTAAAAATATAAATATAGCAGAGTTAAAATTTTACATGGATTTTTCATATAAATATAAAATGTAAACTTCACATAATTTGAATTTTTGTTGCAAAAAAAAAATCGTGTATATCTCTTAGGGCTCTAGTTGTTACATTTACTTTTTTATTTTTTTAGTGATTGTACTTGGTATTTTTGTACAAATGCAAAGATTTTAGAGATAGTGGGACATCCTAGGTATAAGGAAGCTTATGTCCAGAGCAGGTAGAGTCACATTCATAATACTTACCTCCTAACCGGTTTTTATAGCCTTTCCTGAGATATAGCAGAGGTTTATAATACTCCTCAGCATAGTCTCAGCTCTAACTGTATCTGGCTCTAGTTCTATTGTGGTGAAATCTTGGAGCAAAAGCACCCACCAGGAAAAACAAAGGGGCTTGAATACCTACATAATACCTGATGCAAAACAGCTGCTATTTAATTTCATGTTTCTTGTTGACTAGCCAAATGGTACAAACATATTTGATGAAGTATTGGGAATGTTCTTATAAGATGCCTTGAAATGAGATTCACTTATTCTTAAGCAAGTAAAAACCTTCAGTTAGAACACTGGAAAATAGGAAAGGATTCCAGCTCAGGTAACTAGAGGAGAACACTCTGATCAAAGCATTCAGACTGGCCACCTGCAAGGGCAGGAGGCCAACTTTTGAGATGGGATGATGACCAGGTGTCCAGTAATTGTTCTCTCAGCTCGGTGTCACAGCTCCAAAATCCTCTTGGCTGAGGAAGGACTCTGCTTCTAGGAAAGGACTGTCCTCACCAGCAGTAGGCTCAGTCAGGTGGGGCTCTGCCTTTCTTGTTATCTAGCTCATCATGGAAACTTCTGCTTGAAGTCCACCTCTAAGTGAATAGTGCTTGAATGAAGCAGATAGGTCACCATAATATGTGTTAGCATTTAGAAGGTAAGCTTGGACTCTCAATATGTGAAACTCCTGCTAGCAAGCAGAATGTGGATTTTATGTATAACGTTGACCATTCTTGAGTTTGCCAGGCTCCACTGTCAGGTTTTAGGCTCATCAAGCGTCAATAATTCCATGAAGCAACTCTTCAAAATAAGTGACTTGCTGTATATGATACTCCTGTGTGCTATTGGCTTACTTTCTCTAGAAAGTCCTAATACCATAATTATGTCTCAAAACTCTGTCAATGTTGAGACATATGAAAGCTGCTTACTAAGCAATGTAAAAAATGACAAAGATGCAATGTTGAATGACAAGATCAATAATTTGATTCCATTAATGGTATCAATTTTGGAATTAGCATGTTCCAGTCAGGTCCTGGAGACTATCCATGGATCTAGCCTTGTTTCAATCACTCTTAACCCTATCCAATGCTCCTGCAGAGGCAACCTAACTTGAGCATGGAAAGATGACTGGACAATGTGGCATGGTGTGTCAGTCATCCAAAGCTGACCAATCACGACTTCCTGTGGCACAGATATGACATCAGAAGAGGATGTAAAAGATAGCAGCCACTGACTCAAGCTTGCAGTGGCTTGTTGCACTCCTTCTTCTGGAGTGCTTCTCTTTTTTTTTTTTTTTTTTTTTTTTTTTTTTTTTTTTTTTTTTTTTTTTTTTTTTTTTTTTTTTTTTTTTTTTTTTTTTTTTTTTTTTTTTTTTTTGCGTCTTTTACCTTTCTTATTTTTAACCTTAAATATAGGATTAATTTCTATGTTCATCCATCATCTCATCCAATAGTTTCCACTGGACTGCAAAGAACTTGAAAGGGCAGATGACCAGCACACCTTGCAGCACCAACAGCAGCACAATATTGAAATTCCATCAGAACTGTTTGGAATAGTTTCCCAAATAAATAGGGAGGCATTTTGTGTAATACAGTCACCAAGTAAAAGACAGATTAGTCTGAGTTACTTAAATAAAATAAACAAAAATTTTTTTTAAAAAAAGCATGCATCTTGGGCATCATATGGGAGGCTATGAAAAAATGCATTATAGTTCTTTTTTGATTATGTTTATTAATATGTATTTGTGATAGATATTTTATGGACTCATAGTAGGGAACTGGGATTCGCAGCTATCACATCTTGATCTTGTTTGATTTCCCTTCTTTTCCCCTCCCTCTTGTCTCTCAGTAAAGGAATGCCCAGATCTCCTTACTGATGAAAAGGTCCTTTCTGCTGTCTGAAATATCGCGGTCGTGAGAACAAGCTATCTCCCCTGACATTAGAAGTTCTCTGTGCTGTTCCTAGCGTTGAAGTATTCCACAGCTGATTCTGATGTATGGTTATAATAACATCTACAATTTTTGAAATCCTACTTTATGCTGCAGGCTTTGCATTTATTATTGATATCCTTGCATTCACCTTGTAAGATAGGCACTCTTACCTTTAGTCAAAAGAGGAAAAATGTGTGGTGTCCTAGGGCATCAGCACTTGTCTTTTCTCCTGCAGATGTAGGTCTATCGAACATCAAACAGCATGCCTGGATAAATTCCACCTAACAATCTCCAGTGATTAAATTTCACATCTAATCAAAAGATAGAATTTAAAATTTCCCAGAAAGAGACACAGAAAATAAATACTAACATCTCAATGAATTTAGGATATTGATTACTGAGGGTACCATTTAGTATCCTTAGACACGCTATTATTTATGCACACAGATGTTTCCCTGTATGACCCCATCAGAGACAGCAGATAGTACATGCTAATTCCTGCAGACCCTGATGTCACAATTCTCCAGGATGGTGTTGCCAGCCGAATTCACAGTGCATTTGTTTTTAGGTATATAACTTAAGAAACTGTGTTCAAATTAAGATATTTCTGGGACAAAGTTATCCATCATCAATTAGATTTTAGGAATTGTTTCTTTTTGAAAAATTATAAACTTTTTGTAGAGATATTTTATACTCACAGTGTTGATTGAATATATTAATAGCTTGTATTGAATTTCCAATTCTCACACAAAATATATGTGAATGAATTCAATTTCTAAGCAGAATTTATGAGCTATTTACAATTTTTAGCCAACAATTTCACAATACACAGCATATCTATCTATCTATCTATCTATCT
>PVJA010045649.1:0-15503 GCA_004027025.1 Myocastor coypus | reverse complement strand
AAAAAAAAAAAAAAAAAAAAAAAAAAAAAAAAAAAAAAAAAAAAAAAAAAAAAAAAAAAACTTTGAGATTCTATCTTACACCAGAAAATACAAATTAACAAGAACTCATCTAATAACTATCAGTCTTATGAAAAATAGTTCTCTATTCTTGGTGCAAGTGTAAATTGCTAAAATCACCATGTAAATAAGTATTGAGATTCCGGAAAACTTCAAAATTAGAGGTTGCACTTGACCTGTCCGTTCCCCTTCTTGATATCTTCGCAGAGGAGTTAACAGCATCATACCTCAGTGATATATGCAGCCTCATATTTATACCAGCAGTATGGAATAGCTGAATCATGAAAACAGCCCAAATATCCACCAACAGATGAATGCATAAGAAAGATATTTCATACAATAGAGTGCTACTCATACATAAAGTAAAAGAATTTTGAGAAATTTCTAAGCAAATAGCTATTTTCAAATGTTACTGTAGAGTTAAATAAATTAGAAGCATGTGTAAATATCACATTGTTTCTCTGGTGTGAGAAAATAAAAGTGCAAATGGGGACCAGATTGCGTGATAGGTATTACATAATCAAAAGAAATCTTTCAGGGCTTGCGTTGTATCTCAGTAGAATAAGCGCTTGCCTAACAAGTGCAAGAACATGAGTTCAATCCCCAGTATACAAAAAACAAATTTATAAATAAAGAAGTTTTTTTTTTTTTGTTTTTTTTTGTTTTTTTTTTTTTTTCAAATGGGAAAGGTAACAGTTATGGTTTATGTGTAGTTGTCCTCCCAAAGTCTCATGCATTCACTGGGAGTGGGCGTCTATAGAGTGAGACTTGACTCATGAGTCACTGGGATTATATGATTTAGTACTGATCTAGAGTTTGAGACTTGATCCATGGTCCCTGGGATTATGTGTTTTAAGTACTTCTGGGATTATGGTTGTAGCCTAAGGCAGATAAACTGAGGCAGAGAGCCTGAATGTAAGAAGAAAGCTACTATATTAGTAGTAGCTTTATTAGCTACTACTATAGATAGTAATTAGTAGTACTACTACTAGTAGTCTTCTTTTTACTTCAGGAGCTATTAATTCAGAGATTTCAGGTGTGTGATTTCCAATTTCTTCAGTTTTCGTGTCTCCTGCATTTGCTCTGTGTGGGCTCAGGACTCAATACTGGATTTTCCTTCATCTCTTTGTCATTTTATATAGCACTGTCTTCTGACTTTTGGCATAGAGCATTGGTGCAGTCATTACCTTAAAACCCACCAAATTTCTTACGGAAGAGAGATTATGCGGTTAATTTTATGTGTTTTGTATTTACAGAACTACAATTAGGGACACTATTGATGTGTAGTGATGCTTGGCAGTTTGCAAACTTTTATAGCTAGTGAGCTTGTATTTTAGACATTCAGGGCAAACATTAAGGGCCCAGAGAACTAGCTCAGTGGAATAAGTTTTTGCCTGGTAAGCACAAGGTCCTGAATTCGATCTCTGGTACCACCAAAAACAAAAACAAAAAACAAAAAACAAACAAACAAACAAACAAAAAGATCAAACATTAAATTGTGAATTTGTATTTAAATTAAATTTCTTCCTCTAAATTTTATCTGGTTGCCTTCTCCCCTGGATGTACATGGTGTCTTCCAGGTAGAATCATTCACCCCAGTTACCTGTTGCCCCATCTCTGAATCAAAAGAGGAATAGAGAGGATGCTGTCTTAGATCTGGGACTAGTAAAGTGTCTCAACTTAATGTGCCTGGACCTGCCAAGTTGAAACTCATCCAGATATGCCTACTTGTGCTGCTGTGCTCAGCTCCTTCCTGCTGAAACCCTTTTAAATGAACCCATGGTTCTTCTCGGAAAAGAGTTTTCAGTTCCTGGATTAGTTGGGTGGGTCTGGCTCCCAGCCTCCCTATGGTAGTTCTGCCCCAAAGTTTCACAGGAAGGCTGTCGGATGGGGAAGGTTTCTGTGAGCGTGTTAGTACCCACACACATGCTGGTGCTGGGGTCTGACTGGAGAGGCTTCTGGCTATGGTGAGCAAGTGAAACTAAATGACTATTCTGTAGTCTTTAAAAATAAAAGAATGAGCTAACGCAGACAAACATTTTCTAAATAAGTCAGGAAAGAATGCTTAAGGGGAAGAAGGGGATTTTAGGGAGAAAATGCAATGTATATATGTAAAGGTACAAATTCCCTATGATGATTATGACTTTTATGCGTATCTATATTGTACCAACAAAATTAATTTTCAAAATCACATTCATTTTGAATACTTCTATTCCACTCTAAATATTTTTTTTACAAAGAAACAAGGCAGAGCTGGGCGTGGTGGCACACGCCTGTAATCCCAGCACTCCGGAGGCTGAGGCAGGAGGATTGATGCGAGTTCGAGACCAGCCTGGGCTACAAAAGTGAGCTCAAGGCCAGCCTGAACTGCATAACGAGACCCTGTCTCAAAAAGACAAAAAAAAAAAAAAAAAAAAAAAAAAAAAAAAAAAAAAAAAAAAAAAAAAAAAAAAAAGAAAGAAAAAAAAAAAGAAACGAAGCAGGATAAAATGAATAAAATTTTAAATATTGAGGAGAAAAGAGTAGCAATAATTTGGATACTTCCACAATAACTCCAAAACACTAAGAAAAAAAGTGCAAATTCAGTAGGATTATATGATGAAAGATTATTAGATATGTTTCTCTATGTACTAGAAAGCATTAGAAAGCTACACAAATATATTTATTACCCAAATCATAAATTGTCTGGGGATCACGGATAAAGTCTGCCAAATACATGTACACATTGTTTCTCAGGTGTGATGAACTGAAAACATGAATAAGGAGTACATTGCATTATACATATTGCAAAATAGGAAGAAAATGTTCAGATGGAAACTATCAAGGGTCTAATGAGAAATAAAAAAGACAAAAGAAAAATAGAAGTAAAGAGCGATGGCAGACGCTGACAAAGTGATACAAAGCACTGTACATGGTTTCAAAGTAAACCCTGAGGGTAATCTGACTGACCTTGGGAGATACAAAAGTTACATGTTTTTTACACACGTCTTGCTTTCACTTCCCCTTAACCACCCAGCAGAAAAGTTTAGCCATGAAGCATAAAACATAAAGCTGAATTAGTATGCTGAGTGGGAAAAAGGCTTAAATCAACAGCTTCCATCATTGCCAGTTTTGCCAATAACCCACTGCAATTATGAAACATTGGGTGATGTATATAACTACTTTCTCTTGGTTCAGTGAGAAGAAAATTCTTTGTACCAATAATGATTAGAAAAATTATTACATCTGCACCCTGTGCTCCGTACAACTACTAGGAGGACAACAATATACATTGTATCAAATACTGGAAATGTACTACTAAATTATTTTGAAACTGTCACATTGTTATTTGTTGTCAAATGCAATAAAAAATAAAAAAGTTATATATTAGAAACAAAGTTTTTGTAAATAAGGAGAGAAAGAGGGTTTGAAGAGAGCAAAGCCAAAGAAAAATCAATATATTCATGTGTAGTAAAATTTCCCAATGTGAATGTTATGATTATAAAGATATACATATGTAAGAACCAAAAATTTTCATTCACTAAAATAATATAAAACTAAATAAATAAATAATAAAAGTAACAAAAAAATAGAAAAACTTGCCACTTTAATTGAATTTATGGAATAGTTCTATCCAAGAACCAATGATAATGCAGGAACTGTACAGTGTCATTTTTATACCCTGTGAGTGAGCAAAAGACAGAGGTATGCCTCACTGCTGGTGTCCAGCAGAGAGAGACAAAGCATCTTACTTTTTGCCACTAGCAGGGAAGAGATCAAAATTCTACTGGATGTGTTTTACTTTCATACCATGATGAATTTTTGTAAAAAATCACATTAAAAAGACTTAAATCAATGTATTTATATATAAGCTAAGAATTGCCTAGGCTTATCTCTCCTTGCGTCTTGTGGCCTGAATTTGTTCCTTTACATTCCAGGTCTTCATCTTATGTTTTCTTTGCTTAGTACAAAGATTAAAAAACATAAAGAGAACTCAGAAGGACAGTTTTCCTCCTTTTGTTTTAAAAATATTTGTGTGCAGATTCTATCTTTCTCTTCTTTAGGAAGACGTTACCTTGATCCAATCTCACACTCTATTGATGCTTATGCCTAAGAAGCTCAAGACATTCTTGCACAGAGGCACACAAAAATTTTCTTCTCCTGATGATATCTTGCCTTTGTGTTAAGGCTCTGTAGCCAATGACATATCTAATATACATTTTGATAAAGGATATCTATATGAGTACAACTAAACATTATACTTGAATTTTCTTGGAAATCATCTATAGTCAAATTGCAGAAGATTACAATCTTATTTCCTTTCACAGAGTTTTTGGAATGTTTTCTCATAAGTCATGCAGATTAATTATTGTGCAATATTTAGGAATCACATACACAAATAGAAACAATATTTTCAAAATATTTAATTAAATCTTTGGTGGCCCTCTTAAATCTAGCCAGATACCATCTATCTTTTTTTTAGTAAAAAAAAAAGTACTAAGGTGGAAGTAACCAGGCTTATAAATTCAATTGTGTTTTCTACTTATTTCTGGAAGATTTGACTTTATATACTATTCTAAACTGTTTTTAGATTAATCCCAGTTTGGTTTAGGAGTTGGACTCTGCAGACACTAAATCCTGCAAAAGAGAAAATAACTGATTGAAATATGCAAAAGAAGAAAACCAAACTGACATTACATTTTTATACCACCTGAATGTCAGATAGATTATTTCAAATTGCAATTAGCTTTCTAATTCCTCCTTTTTAAAAATCATACAGTTAAATGAAATTACAAACATCAGAATCCACTTTATTCTTTCTCTCATGTACTTTCTTCTGGACATGTGTAGTTAAGTAATTGGATTAACCATAGAAATCACTTTGTAAGGAGAAATGTGTTTAGCCTTTATAAGGCTAATGTGTTTGGATGCTGCAGTCCATGATGGGCTAGCTCTGCTCTTTTAGGCCATGATGGTGGAAACATGTGATAGGAAAAATCCTTACAACAAAGAGAATGGAAGAGGAAGCAATGTGGGAAAATTTTGAACACATGAAAATTTGAAAATGTTATTTAGACAAAAACTATTGAAATAAGATAAAAATTCTTTATCACCCACATGAAAATAAAATTGGCAGATTTCTCTTCACAAACATGAAGTCAAGAATAGCGTGGAGCAGTGTTTCAAATCCTCCATGAAAACAAACTCCAGCTCAGAGTGCTACGCCTTGCAAAACTGTGTTTCAAGTTTGATGGAGAAGTGAAATACTTCCAGAACAAAGAACAACTAAACAAAAACGCAATGACAAAGCCATGCCTAACCAGACTTCTAGAATATATTTTTAAAGAGGGACTAAAATGACCCAAACTCCATGAATTAGAACAGAAAGAGCCCACCAAATAGGACAACAAGTAAATACAAGAGAAAAAGAGGAAAACAATAGTAGGTAAAAAAAACATGACAAACATAAGTCAATACATTTCAATTATAACCATCAACATAAAAGGACTTATTGCTCCAATTAAAAGAAATAGACTGGCACAGTGGATTAGGAAGCAAAATCCAACAATATACTGTATATAAGAAACACACCTAAAACTGATCTGATGATGAAAATATGTAATATAACCATTGTTAAATTTGAACAATAAAAATATTAAATCATGAAAAAAAGAAACACATCTAACTCATGAAGAAATTGATAGGATGAAAGTCAAAGAATGACAAAAAAGATGTCTGCTAACATGATTTTCCTTACTTTCACTCTTGTTTCTCAGAACATAATTTATCAAAAGTACACAGCTCTATTCAAGTCCTTTATAATGTCTGAGATAATGGTTATATTACATATTTTCATCATCAGATCAGTTTAGATTAATACATATAGCTATATAAGATTGATCAAACAATTAAACATTAACACATTCAATCAACATTACTGTTTTTTTCTTTTCCCCTTTCTTTTTTTGAAAGTTGACATATTGCATATTGTCCTCACAACAGGTCTACAGAGTACAGTGTATAGGCATGACCCACCTCTCTATTGATGTTGCTAAGAAGAAAAAAAAAGAAAAAAAAAGAATAAAGGAAAAGAAAATTCTTCTCTTTGGACCAAGAGGAAGCAGATGCATACACAGTCAAATGTTCTGCAATTGCAGTGGGCCACCAGTGAAGCCTGTAATGTTGGAGGCTATTGAATCTAAGCCTTCTAATGCTCATCTCACCAATCTAGCTCGGCGTTTCATGCATTGTAATTAAGATTTTTTTTTTCCTTGCTGGGTGATTAAGGGCAAGTCGAAGCAAGACCTGTATAACAAAACATTCACTTTTTTTTTTTTTTTTTTTTGTATCTTCCAGGGTCAAATCCCCTCAGGATTAAGTTTGGGACCATAGACAGTACTTTGTAGGACTGTTGTTAGTGTCAGCCTTCAGGACGAGTCACGGCCATTGCTTGGCCATTTTGCTTTCTGTGAAAGCCTGAGAGAATGTTTTTCTCTGGGTGACTCTCCTTAGATGCACCACAGTTCATTCATCCCTTTCCTCTGAGGTCCCATAATCTCCCTGACCAGGAAATTTGGGACACCTCTGAGTTATAGGAAATTATAGCACAGATTCTCTTATATCCTGAGTCCTTATTGACATTGAAGGGCTAGGGCCAAAATATTGGCTATCCTCATAGCCCTTCTTTTTCTCCAATTTTTGGTCTGTTAACTTACATTCTTAACCCTCCATCTCTGAAGGTCTATCAGTTCCCCTCAGGCTTTACTTTGAAAGCATGTACAGTGCTCTGTAGAACTGTTGTCAGTGTCAGCCAACTGGATGATTCTCACCCATTGATTGACAAATTTCCTCCCTGTGAAAGCATGAGAAAATGTCTTCTCTCTAGGTAACTCTCCATAGGCCCACTATATAACTTCCATCTCTTTCCTTTGTAGTCCCACAATTTCCTGGAATAGCAAATTTGGGCAACCACTGAGTTATAGGATGTTACAACACAGGTTGTCATGTCAAGAGTCCTCACCGAGCTTGAAAGTCCAGGGCCAAAATGTTGGCTAACGTTGTACCCTTTCTTTTTCTCCAATATTTGCTGTGTAAACTTATATTATTAATCCTCCAGAAGAAAAGCTTAGTGATACTATTACACTATAACATAGGTACTTGAGCTAAACATCGGTGTCTTTTTGTGTATCAAACATCTTAGACTTGACTTGGACTGAGTATTGGTTATTAATCATTGATAGTCTAATAAATCCCTATAGAATGTGATAAAAACAGTTACATATCTGTACACAGGAATTTAGAAATCTAAGCATATATAAAGTTGTAGCCTGTCAATTCTTTGGCATTTTTTCTAGTCTCTTAATCTTATTTAATACCATATTTGATTTCTTATAACCCAACTATTTACTTGAGGGAAAGTTTAGCAGTAACCAAAATTGCATTAGAAGCAGCACATACCTAAAAGACCAGAATGACAGGCATTCCAAGCATAATTTTAGTGCTACACATTGCTATCCTCAGGGTGATAAACCTTTTGGAGGTTCTTAGGACCATTACCTAACTCATCCTGTGCATGGTTTTCCTCCTGCCATGTTTCCATGTTTCTTCTTTGCAGTCACTTCAGTGTTTCACCTTTAAGTCCTGGATTTCCATTCAACAATGTTATGCCTCTCCATTTTTCTCCATTTTTATTTTGTCTTTTGAAAAACTATATGATATTTACATATGTAGTTCTGGTTTATTTTACTGATGAGTATATGTTCAACATATATCCACTTATATATGAAGTCTTTCTATTTATTTTATTTTATTTTTTGGTCTTTTTTGAGACAGGATTTCAGTAAGCAGTTCAGACTGGCTTTGAGCTCACTTTGTACCCAGGTTGGTCTTGAACTTACACTAATCCTCCTGCCTCAGCCTCCCAAGTGCAGGGATTACAGGTGTGCACCACCATACCTGGCTATATATGAAGTCTTCTAGCTTCATTCTAGGTCTTTTTTGGTGCCAAATAAATTTTATAAATAATTTCTCCAGGTCTGTGATGTATGTTGAGATACATCTACTTATATATGAAGTCTTCCAGTTTAATCATTATTTATAGCTGAGTACTAAAAATACATCTTTTTCAACCATTCTTCAGGTGATGGGCATTTTGGTTGTTTCCAACATTAGGCTATTACAAATTTTGCTGCTATAAACATATGTACACAGTTATCACTATGGTATGATACTTTCAGTTCTTCTCGCAAAATTCCCAGTAGGGGAATAGCTGGATTAAATGGGGTTTCCAGTTCTACTTTTTAAATGTACACTGCTCTCCATAATGGTTGCGCCAGTCTGCATTCCCACCAGCAATGAAGGAGGGTTCCTTTTTCCCCACAGCCTCTCCATCATTTGTTTTTGGGTTGATGTATTTCTTTCTGGAATGAGATGCTATCTAAGTGTTGTTTTAATTTGCATTTCATGAATGACTAGCCAAGTGGAGCATTTTTTCATGTATTTGTAAGCTTGTTTTTTCTCTGAGAAGTGTGTGTTCATTTCAGATGTCTATTTCTGGATTGTGTCTTTGAATTTTGGCACGGAAATGGTTTTTAGTTCTGTATAAATTCTAGATAGAAAATCTTCGTCTGAATATATATTAGTTAAAATATTTTTGAAATTTATGGGTTGTTTTTTCACTCTGTTGGTAATTTCTTTTGAGTTGCAAAACTTCTAAACCAGGGGAGATCCCAGTTGTTGATTCTTTTAAGTGTTAAATGTGCATTTTTATTTGTGTCAGTGGACTCTTTGCCTACTCCAGTGTCTTCAAGATTTTCTCCCACTTATTCTTCCAGGAGATTAAATGTTTCTTTTTTAATATTTAGATCGTTTACCCCTTTTGAGTTCAGTTTAGTGCATGATGATAGACCTGGGTCTAGTTTCAGTTTTCTACATGTGGAAAGCCAGTTTTATCAGCACCAGTTGTTAAAGAGGCTATCTTTCTTCTAGTAAACATGTTTGGCCCCTTTGTCAAAGATCAGATGGTTCAGTGTGTTTGTATTTCCTTCTATATTTTCTAATCTATTCCATTGATTCTTAGGTCTATTTTTTGCCAACACCATGCTGAGTTTACTACTGTAGGATTGTAGCATAATTTAAGGTCAGAAATTGCAATGCCTCCTGCCTTGTCTTTGTTACCTAGGATTGTCTTTGCAATTCTAGGTCTTTTTCTTTTGAAATAATTTTTAGGAATGATATCTCCAGTTATGTGAGGTATGTTGATAGCATTTTGATAGTGATTGCATGAAGTCTGTGTAACAATTTAAGGATTATGGCCATCTTCACAATGTTGGTTCTTCCTATGCAGGAGCAGGGAATATCTTTCCATTTTCTGATATCCTCTAGGATCTCTTTTTTCAAGAGTACTGTAGTTTTCATTGAAAAGATCCTTTACTTCTTTAATTAGGATAATTCCCAAGTACTCCATTTTCTTCGGTGCAATTGTAACAGGTATTGCCCTCTAATTTCTGTCTCAGTGTGTTTGTTATCTGTGTAGCGAATGACATTGACTTTTGTGTGCTGACGTTTGATCCTGCTGCACTACTGAATTTGTGTATTAATTATAGGAGGTTTCTTGAGGAGTTTTTTGTGTCTTTCAAGTAGATTATCATGTCATCTGCAAATAATAAGTTAAGTTCTTCTTTACCTATTCTTATTCCTTTTATTCTTTAACATTTAAATCGTTGCCTTTCCATTTGTATTTCATCTTTTGGGTACTTACACTAGGGAGTACTATGATATTTACATATGTTAGTCTAGTTTATTGCACTTATGAGTATATGTTCAAGATACATCCAATTATATATGAAGTCTTCTAGTTTATCATTCTTTATAGCTGAGTAATATTCCATTGTATAAAAATGCCACTTCTTTTTCAACTATTCTTCAGATGATGGGCATTTTGGCTGTTTCCAAGTTTAGACTATTACAAATTTTGCTGCTGTAAGCATAGGTGCACAGATATTACTACAATATGATGTTTTCAGTACTTCTGGGAAACTTCATAGTAGGGGTACAGCTGGATTGAATGAGATTTCCAAGTTCTAGTTTTGAAGGAGTCTCCACACTGCTCTCCATATGGTTGCAACACTCTGCACTCCCACCAGCAGTGAAGAAGGGTTCTTTTTTCCTCACAACCTCTCCAAAATTTGTTGTTGGTTGATTCTTTACAATAGCTATACTATCTATCTTGTCTACTAGCTATAGCTAAGGATACCAGAACTATATTGAATAAGAGTTGTGATACAGGACCTTCCTACCTTTTACCAGATCTGAGGGTAAAAGACTGTAGTTTTTCCCATTTAGATAATGTTAGGTGTTAGATTACCCTAGACAGCTTTTATCAGATTACTGTAGAGGGCCACTATCCCAATTTTCTGAAGAACTCTGAATATGAATGAGCAATGGACTTTGTCAAAAGCCTTTTCTACATCAATTGTGATGCTCATGTTATTTTTGGCTTTGGCTCTATTGATTTAGTGTATTGCTTGTGTAGATTTGCATATATTTAATCGTCTTTGCATCCCTGGGATGAATCCTACCTGGTCATGCAGTATAATCTTTTTGATAGTTTGCTGTATGCTAGTTTGGAGGATTTTATTGAGGATATTTGAATCTACGTTAAGGAGAGAAATTGGCCTGTAGTTCTCTTTTTTATTTGCATCTATCTCTTGTTTTGATATTAGCGGAATACTTGTTTCTAGGAATGATTTTGGAGGAGGATTCCTTCCTTTTTAATTTTATTGAATAGTTTGAGGAGTATTGGTGTTATGTGTTCTGTAATCTTCTTGGAGAATCCAGTCATGATTAAATCAGGTCCAGAAGTTTTCTTTGTTGGGAAGCTTTCTTTTATATTTTGTATTTCTTTGACTGTTATTGGGTTATTGATTGTTCTTATGCATTCTTGATTCAGTTTTGGTAATTTATACCTTCCTAAGAATCTGTCAATTTCTTTTGTGTCTTCAGTTCTATGAGAGTAAAGATTCTCCAAAGTATCTATTAATAATCCTCTTAATCTCTGCTGAGGCTATAGCAATTTCACCCTCTTCGTTCTTTACTGCTTGAATTTCAGCCTTTCCTTTCCTCGTTTTCATGAGGATAGCCAGGGGCTTATCAATTTTATTTAATCTTTCAAAGAGCCAGCACCTTCATTCACTAATTCTTTGTATTGTTTTCTTTGTCTCAATTGAATTAATTTCTGATTTAATCTTTATAATTTCCGCTAGTCTTTGGGCTTTTGTTTTCATTTGCTCTTCCGTTTCTAGTCAGTTTAGGTGCTGCATAAGAGTGCTGCAGTTTTCTAAACCATTGGCCAAGATCACATCCACACACATGAATCCGGGCTCAGATTGACATTTTTGTACACTTACATAAACATCATAACTCTCTGTTTATAGCCTCACAAGTGGCTGGCATTTGGATCATAACTCAGGACTTTGGTCATAAGTTAAACCTAAAATCACAGTCATAGTTCAAGTTTTTCTTATGTTAATCCTGTAGTAACTCAAGTGTCCATTGTAGACCAAATTAATAGTAATAATAATAATCTTATTATGTGTTAATTGATCTCTCAAATTCACCTTTCTGTATGGATGAGGTACTTGACCACACACTCTGTCATTAAACTTTGCCTATTAGGCCTTCTGTATGTCACAGTGGAGACTTTTGTCATGTGCAGTATGGTAGCATTATTGGTACTGTGGGATTTTCTCAAACCTTGGGTTCTACTGCAAAACTGAATCTTTGCTTTACTTTGGTATATAACTAAATTTCCAATAGCATTAGAATTATTCTGCCTTCAATAGAAAATATTTCTCCTTTCTTCAGAAATACATCTTCACATTTGTTTTATAATCTTATTTTCATATCCTAATGCTGTTCCAGTAATATTGATTCATTTATTCATTCAAAGTTCTGTCTTTTACAAATGAAATGGAAAATCAGAAAACGATGCTCAAATTTATTGGGATTTACAAAAATTATTTAAATGCATCCATTAATAGCGGTTCTCAACCAAAAGCCATTGGAAAATGTTATTTATTACATTCTGAATCATAACTGTAGCAAAATTACAGTTTTGAAGTAGCCACCAAATTTATTTTTCGGTTTAGGGTCACAGCAACATGAAGAACGGTATTGCGGGGTCACAGCATAAGAAATGTTGAGAACCACTGCTTTAATACATGTGTGTCAAGGCAGCTAGTCAGTGAGAGACGTGGTAGAAGAAAGCAGCATATGGCCACAAAATAGAATTGAAGTGGAATCCAGGAATATTTTGCTTGCATTTATTATTTTTTAAAAAA
Organism: Myocastor coypus; assembly: GCA_004027025.1. Classification (NCBI taxonomy): domain Eukaryota; kingdom Metazoa; phylum Chordata; class Mammalia; order Rodentia; family Myocastoridae; genus Myocastor; species Myocastor coypus. The sequence goes on along the minus strand of PVJA010045649.1, from coordinate 3,126 downwards.
CTAAATTAAGTTATAAATCTGTTTCAAAATATTAAAATATTTGTTCTCATTACTTGTAAATTTAAGTCTTGATTGGTAACAGAAAAAATAATTACTTACTTATGGGATTTTCCTGATCTTACAATTTATTTTATGTTTTTCTTCTTTGTTCTGGTAAATGTTCAAGACATTATGAAAGTGTTCAGTTTTAATTATATCAATTTTGCAACTTTGCGATTAATTTTGGTGGTGTATGAAGAATAAAAGCAGGCAGCTACAATAGAGTCACTGATAGTGAATAAAAGAACCTGAGTTTTGTGCTCCTGCATTTTTCTTTATAAAAGGTCCTCCATCAAGACTCGTGAAATTAGCAAGCTGTCCCCCAAAAACCTCATAATGACTACTACCAAAGTGACACGTAAGTATTGATGTATTCAGTAGAAAGGAATTTGTGAGAAAGTGTATGAGAGACAGCATTATAATTTTTTCTCATCAGAAATAAATACTGCATAACATTCTATGACCTTGTGGATATATGAAATTTAGTTTCTTTGACAGCTGCATTTTATTCTCCTATAGCTTAGAAGAATGCAAAAATAACATTTAAAATTGACATTCACACATTGGATCACATCATCATAGTTCCCCACTATGACTCAGGCACAAATGTACTTCTGAGATTTAATCAGCAAAAGAAACCTAGTTTTCATTATTATTTGAAGAACAGAAAAATCTTTTTCATTATAAAAAGGAAAATACTTGCCTACCATTTCTCTATATTTAATATGTAAAGAATAGTGGAAATTTACATTTGTTGTAAAACACTGTAGTATATTAGTGCATAGAATTAGACTTCACAATGTTCACTTGCAGATAGAGTAATCCTTCCTCCTCCATGCATTTCTCTAATGAATGTCTAAGATCATGCTGCTGCTTTTATTTCATATACCTTGTGCTTATGTGAAAGTATAAGAGTAAAAAAGTCTAACAATGAAATAAAGCAATTATAAAATATATTATTATGCAAGTTGTGATTATGGGTCTTTATTTGCCCTCTCACAAAATACCTCACTCTTCTGTGCTCGCTCTTCTGGTGATGAAATAAGTAGCTAGCATGCCCACTTCACAAGAAATGAAGTGGATGTTTTGGGCATTGTGAAGTAGTTCTTGGCTGTAACTCTGATTTCCAGGACAGTTTCTAGTAGACCATCAGAAAGGTCCTATGTATGCCAGGAGTGCACTGGACCAATGGGTTGTAGGGAAGGTGAAATTTCATAATAGCTGCAAACAGTTAAAAACTTACGCATGTTTTTTTCTTTTTTTATTTCTGGAATTTTCCATTTAAAATTTTAATACCAGATTGACTGTCAACTACACCAAAAAATGCAGAAGGCAAGGCTACAGAGGAGAAGGGCTGTTGTCTATGTTGAAAAGTTCAATGCGCAGCGTGCAACCATATAATAAATTTTTAATAAAAATTGACAGAAAGTACTCATTTTTCTTATCATCTAAATATTGACTTCTGGGCTTGGCAGAAAGCTTGGCAGTCAAAGTGCCTGCCTAGCAAGCACAAGGACCTGAGTTCTATCCCTAGTACCACATGCCATTCCTGGGAAGGGGATGCCGGCCACCTGAACCTGGCATGGTGGCACATGCCTGTAATCTCAGCCATGGAAATGAAGAAACAGCAGGATCACTACAAGTCTGAGCTGCATATCCAGACCCTGTACCAAATACGAGCCAGGAAATAGAGCTCAGTATAATAAGCATTTGCCTGGCATGCAGGGTCCTGAGTTCAATCCCTGGTACCTCAAAAAATAAATAAATAAATAAATAAATAAATAAATAAATAAATAAGCTGGCTTCTGATACTTTTGATTAGTTTTAGACCATGATTGTCTGCTGTTCTTATAGCAGTTAAGAGTGAATTTAATCCTGTCTTTGAGTTGGAAAAGTAGAAAACAAAATTAAAAAAAAAAAAAACAGTTTATACCATTAACATTAACACTTTAATTTTAAAGCATTTCTACAGATATTCCAATAAGCTTTAAAATGTGAACCTATCTTTAAAGAAAATAAAGCTTCATTTAAGCTGCTGTAAAACAAAGCACTGTTCCTCTGGTCTGCCACTACTACCTAAGAGCAGTGACTTCTCTTCACTTGCACCATTTACATCTTTTGTGTATTCATGTTAGTTAATTTTGTTAGTCCACATGATTAGAGTAAGAAATTGTAGAAGAAAAGATGAGATCACATGGTTGTGATGCCCATCAACAAATTTATCCACTGATGTTCCTACCTGTATATGTGGTTAGCAGGTACGCACAGGTGGGTCATTATAGGCACTGGAGGCAGCAACTGTTAAGGGCGCTCTCCCCTACCTCCCTGTGCCCTGCTTCCCAGTTGTCATGGAGGGAGAAGATTTGTTCCACTGCACATTTCTTGCTGGAGCCAGCCAGCTGTGTCCTGAAAGCTCTCCTCCTTTAAGACTCAGGAGCCAGCTACTTTGTCCCAGTATGCAAAATGATCATCAATACAGTATCCATGTTTAGGCCAGTGCTAATCTAGGGGCTATAGGGAAGAAGATGCAGGAGAGAGAGTTGTAAAAGTAAACTTTGTTGTCATCGTTAATGCAAAAAAAATAGGATAAGTCCCACTAAATCTTATTGTCTCCCAAAAGTAAACAAAAAATAAAAATGTATATTTTATTTTTATAGACAATTTTTAAAATGTAATTTTAGCATGAGTGCTTCCATAAATGGTATAGTAATATCTTTATATTATGTGTATGCTAGTAGTTTGTAAAGAATATAGGCAATAAATTGCCATGTCATTAATTTATTAATTCTATTATTATTTTCCTCATTTAATAAATATTAAATACTCATTTTTTGAATATTGACAGTGGTCACTGGCTTTCTGAGTATCAAATATCTTTGACTTAGCTTGGAAATGATATTTTCTGACCATCATTGATATTCTAATAACTTTCCATACAATGTGATATAAGCAGTTACACAATTTTGACACAGATATTTGGAAATTCAAGGAAATACATAATTGTAGCCTGTCAAGAATATGAATTTTGTCCCAGTCTCTTATTTTCAAGTACTACTCTTGAGAGAATGACAGTAACTGAATTTAACC
>PVJA010045648.1:0-15528 GCA_004027025.1 Myocastor coypus | reverse complement strand
TTTTTTTTTTCTGTCTTTTTGAGACAAGGTCTCACTATGCAGTTCAGGCTGGCCTTGAGCTCACTTTTGTAGCCCAGGCTGGTCTCGAACTCGCACTGATCCTCCTGCCTCAGCCTCCCAAGTGCTGGGATTACAGGCGTGCGCCACCACGCCCGGCTTGTACATGCTGTCTTGTTATTAGGAAACCTGGGCCCCAGGCTCGAGACACAGTAGAAGGCGCAGAGAAAGCATCACTCGGAAGCCCACTCAGTAGCGCAGATCAGTAGTGCCAAACATCAGCTCCACCAGAAAACCTCATGCTCTGTGGCATAGTGAGTGGTATAAGTGACTCCTCTTTGTCAAAGGTCTCCAGGGGCACCACTAAGCAGTTTTACTTGTTTATCAGGATGGTCTGGCCCAAAATAAAACTGTTAACAAAAACATAACTCATCAAAGGGTTTCAACTCACAAATATTTTCAAGTGGCACTGAACTAAAGTACTTTTAGGGTGACTTTACATCTACCTCTTTCTAGCTTCTGAGATAAGCAGAAGATTCCATCAACATCCAGGCAGGCGGAGGAGGGAATGTGGGTTAATCCTTCAGTTTGAGGAAAAATACCCAGCTGACACTTACCTCTCTTGATTCAAGAGTGAATAAACAGAAAAATCTATGAGAAGATTCAACAATGAAGACAGAGAACACAAAATTCAGAATGCAGAGAAAGGACGTGTTTTTTCAACAAAATTTGCCAATGGAAACAAATAAATTTTAGGGAGCAGCTGCTATTGGTTCAATCAAATTTGGGAAAGCATAGATTTGTGGAACCCAGAATCAATGTGATAAATAAGAATAAGTTGAGAGAGAAGAAGCAATGTAAAAGAAACAAAACCTGACAATAGAAAAACAGTAAGAATTTTTTAAAAAGATGTTGTCACCAACTTTCTAAATATCCAGCTTCTGTTAGAACCAACACCCAGGTCACATATAAGGTTCAGCAGTCAACTGTCTGTTTTATACAGCTGCTACTCTAACTGTAGAAAATTGAAAGGGAAAGAGGAAGGGGAGAAAAGGAAGGAAGTTGGAAAAGATGAGAGTCAAATATAAATTGCTTTTGTGTTATCCTTCTCCGCTCTGCACCTGTCCCTGCATTCTCTCTTGGTTGCTCTACACCTGATTCCTGCAGGCCTTGTTGTCCTGAAGCTACACCATGGTGAGCCCTGCATGAGAGCCCATGTAGGTTCTGCTCCACGGACTCGGTCTCCTTCAGGATGTGTTCGTGGGTGTGGAAGGAACGTGTGAGAGAGGGCTTGTGTACTCACACAGGCCAGGTGGGTGCATATCAGTGCTCACTAGAAAGGTCTTCCAAGAAAGCCATCTCTTTTATGGTATTGTAGAGGTGTTGTGACCTAGGTTTAAGATTTCAGTCCATACCTTTGGAGTTCTTTTTCTTTTTTTTTAAAGTAATGTTGTTGGTTTTTTTTTAAAGAATTTTTAAATTTTATTTATTTATTTTTTTCATGTTTCAGAAACTTTGTTTGTTTATTCACTCATTTTTATGGCTGACTCAGCTCGCCCCGAGGGCAGGGCTGGCGCAGCATGTGATGCCCAGGATCAAACCGCGGTCCCTGAAGCCGCCCAAGCTTTCCCAAGCAGGCGCTTTATACCACTGAGCCATCCCACCGGGCCCCTGGAGTTCTTAAATACAAAAAAAAATATAGTGATACAAAGGGAATAGGACTTAGTCATTCTTGGTCTTACAAAGAACTGTTTCTTAAAAATCAGTTTATGTTAAATGGGTTTTTACTTCTGTTCAATTCATAGTCTAAAGGAAATATATATGGGTTTTAAAAATGCAAGGTGTGCAGTTTTGCTAAGACAATGTTCCCTGATAGAAAAGGTCCCTGTAATGTTTGATGCTAGATAGACTGGGCTTACTGGAAAAGGATGTCAGGGTCAGGACCTGCTCTAATGGAAAGTGTTTTTCAAGAGAAAGAAAGAATACAGAAGCAAACATAGAGTAGCATTAAGACTCTGTGACTAGGCATGCAAGGGACTGGATGGGAGAAGGAGGTGAAATCCTGCCAGGCTTCCAAGATGCAAGCTCCTGAAGCCATTTCTCATTTAGAGCTATTCATGTGGGAAGAATCACCATCCCTTTTATCTGGTGATAAACACACCACTTCAACAACATCTGTCTCATTAGACCCAAGAAAAAAGAAGAACTAAAAACATCTTGAAGAGGTGGTAATAAGAAAAGGAAGAGGAGAAGAAATATTTGCAGGAAGCCTCAGCCTACACCCAGGCACAGAGACTGCTGTCCACAAACAAGTGGCCCCCGGGGCCGAGGCTCCATCATTTCCCTTCCTGAACTCCGTTTCTTATTCGGCTGCAGCATGTTGGTACAATTATCCAGAAACACCAAGGACCCCCACTCAGAAATTCTGCCACCCTAAAAATACAATGCAGGGTGGAGATTCTGCAAGCTGCGGGTACAGGGCTGCTGGCCTTCACCTGGAAGGCCTTCAGAGGTAAGACTGAGAGGACCAGGGAAGGTGGCAAGCTTCTGATCTTAGGCCTTGAAGCAGGCCTTGATAAGAGCTGATGTCACTGCTGCAGGGACAAAAGGCACCAGTGACTTGTTCCAGCACCAACAATTGCTTCTCATTTGTTAAACACAGTCCTCTGAGTACATAGAAAAGGCTGTGCTGATGATAATGCCCAATAAATATACCTGTTCAACCAACAAGAGGGAAGAGTCATCCATGAACATTGGAAAAAACATACAATTTGAATATCTTTCCAAAAAGAAATGCTATGTGTTTCAGTCAGATAAGCCCCAAATTACCTTTTTTCCTATTTCTACTTTTAATTTATTCTTTCCTAACAGAAGTAAAATTATTTCATGGATAAAGTCTCTCAGACTGAGCCGGGCGTGGTGGCACATGCCTGTAATCCCAGCACTCGGGAGGCTGAGGCAGGAGGATCGGTGTGAGTTCGAGACCAGCCTGGGCTACAAAAGTGAGCTCAAGGCCAGCCTGAACTACATACCGAGACCCTGTCTCAAAAAGAAAAAAAAAAAAAAAGTCTCTCAGATCACTGCTAAAGAGACACTGAATTATCACAGTTCTCCTCCTTTAAGATTAACTTCAAAAGAATTATAGAGAGAAACGCTCAAACTTCGTACAAAACTGTGAGGATGCTCTGAGGTGACATGCGGCTGTGGGTTGGAGAGGTGCACATGAGCATGGGGACTGTCCGAAGCCTGGGATGGAGGCAGCCCTGCCTGACAGTAGAGGAACAGCGTCTGCTAGGGCCTCTTCCCTCTGCAGCCCGGGCACAGTTGACAGCGGCTGTGCGCGATCATGGTGATTCATGACTGGAAGGGTTAGGAGAGCAGGAATTACATCCGGGTGGTTTGTCCCACCTGGGGCTCCACTGAATTCCATGGGTTTCCAAGCCTATCCAGGAAAGAAAAACAATGTGGAAAGATGTGTCCGCACAGTTCGTTTTCAGCAAGCAGGCAGAGGTTGACTACTTCCATTGTCCTGTATCATCACACAGTCACGCTTTGCCAACTCCGAAGCCACATAATGTTCCGCAGCTGTAGGTGCAAAGTGAGTTCGACAGAGCAGCAGCCAGTCTCTGCTGGAGTCCATGCTGCATTCTGGTCTTTGAAACTTGTTTTTCCCTTTAAACTTTTAGTCTTTCTACCTGGTTGATAGAATCAAATATATTATATATTCATTTGGCTTGTTAACCTTCTAACCCTATTAAACTAAGAGATGCAACTTCTACCTAATTAGGAGACAACCTCCCAGATGCTTGGTCAAAATAATAAAGAAAATAAGAAGGAATTATGTTGACTAAGAAAATGCTACTCACAAAGAGTTGTGTGCTATAGGATTCCATTTACGTGACATTCTTAAAATGACTGAATTCTGGAGGGGAGGACAGGTCAGTAGTATCAGGGTTTGTGGTGAAGAAAGAATGGAAGGATGATTTATAGAAAAAGACAGCTAAGGGAGCCAGTGGAGATGGAACTGTTCTGTGACTTGACAAACCTGCCATGTCAGAAAATTGTACACAATTAAATACACATACATACACATACGCTAACAGTGGAACTTGAATAAAATTAATGGATTGTGCCAATGTCTATCCTTGTTATAAAACTAACTGTAGTATAGTTTTGCATGATGTTTCAATTGTAAGAACTGAATAAAATTATGAAAATTTCTTTTTAATGTCATTCAACAATATATCCACAATTATCTTAAAATTAGAAGTTTAATTTTTAAAAAGTGAGATGCAGCTATCCCACTGAAAGGAACCCTGGTGACAGGCAGCTTTCCCCAGCAGGTTTTCTGAGTGCCTCTCTCTTCATGTGGCCTAAGCCCCATCTCTCAGGTCCCCCTGTTTGGCTTCAGCAGTAGTGAGGAGGAAGAGACTAATGGCCACCAGGAGCTTCTGATCATGTCTGGTGATTCAGAGCAGGATCCAGCTAAGGCCATGCCCAGTGACATTTGGAGGGAAACAAACCCAGGCCTTGAGCAAACTGATGGAGGTTCTTCAGACCAGCCATGAACATCAGATGCCAGCAGACAGATGCATCACTAACAGATGAGGGAGGAGGACCTCAGCGATGTCACCAAAGAGCCACCCATTCTACCTCTACTAGCAGCAAAACCTCAGGAACCCTGAAGTACACAGCATGACTCACAATTTCCCCCTTCTTTTCAATTTATTCACCATAGATTATTTCATTTTTGAAGTTAATTTTATCGTAGCCAGCTAACTTAGGTGTCAATATTCTAGGCAGTCCGACAGGGCTGGTCCCTCAAGGGAGTCACTAGAGGAGATGAGAACACCTTACAGCCAGGGGCAAAGGTGCATCTATGGGAGGCCAGGCCTCAAGATAAAGATAAAATGACCAGGCCTCCCTGCCTCCCTGACAGATGAGCAACAAATTAACATTTGTAGCCGTCACCCTGCAGGTGGCCAGAATGGCCTGGTTTGTTTCTTCCTAGGAAGGTCCTTAGCCTTTCTGTGTATATTTGCTACATGATCTGCTCCCCATTGGATCAATATTAACTAAATAGCTAAACTTGTCTTCTTATTGGTTGAGCATACTCTGTCCCGTTTTGTGCCCACCTTGTAATACTGTTCCTACCTTGTGATTTTGCTCTATAAAACTTATTCTGTAAAATGGGGTCTGCAGCAACCCACATTTTGGGTCCTGTCCTGTCCTTCAGGAACTACCTATCTCTCAGTAATATTTTCTACTCTGAACCTCTGTTGTTCCTTAGAATTCACTCTTTGGTTTGGAGGTATGCAAGCTTGGTGTATCTGACATCTAACAGGCTGAGATTTACATTTATTTCCCTTACCTCAGCTTCACTAAGGCAGACTGGCCACAAATAGCATTAAAAAGAAACTCATGCATACCCCTCAGCTTCTGTTAGCCATCTACTTCTGATTTTATGCATTCAAGTGTTTTAAATTCTCAATATAAAGGGGGCTGGGGAGATAGCTCAGGGGCACAAGTGCCTGCCTGGCAAGTATAAGGTCTTCAGTTCAATCCCTGGTTCTTAAAAAAAGATCTATATATAAAGATGATGATGTATGTTTTTTTTTTTTTCTGTGTCTGGCTTATTTCACTTAATGTAGGTCTTTTGGGGCATAGGTAAGGAAAGCAGAGTCAAAAGAAAAGTTTCAGCTGAATACATCTTGGGAACTATTACACGACATGGGGACTGTGGGAAAAATTAATGTATCATATAACTGAAAGCTGATCAGTGGAGTGGAAGTGTTCCTGCCACAAGGAAAGGTATACATGCAAACACGGGCATGCTGCTCAGCTGAACAGATCACTCCACAGTGGATGCATGTATGGAAACATCGCCTCGCGCTCCATGCATGGCTGGTTACTGGTTTTCCATTAAGAATGACGTTACATGTAAAAGCACAGACTTGGTTTCATTGAACCAAAGAAGGAAACTCAGAGCTAGATCCGACGCTGCTGTTGGGACGGGTAAGAAGGGGTGATGAAAAAGAGCATGCCCTTTTGTGCTGAGCAGTCATTGCTAGTCAACAGGTCACACTCCAGATTGAAGCGTTTCAAGCTTTGCTATAAACATAACTACCACCTACTTCCTCCTAACTATGAATTATTTTGCAAATGCTTTGGAGTGGGGAAGGGGAGCAGGTAGAGATCAGGACCTAAAGTGCTTTTCCATTCATAGCATGTGTACTGTGTTCTAATAACTGCATCAAAAGCTTTTTTATTTTTTCTATATATCAATAAAAACAGAAAAGAAAGCACTGGGGAGACCTTCCGTTCAGGCACTGCTATCTTACTCACCAGCCCTACCATTTCTCCCTCTAGAGATAGGCATAAGACTCATTTCACTTTCCATTCTATTAAAATAGCTAGCTATCTCTTTAGGTTAGATACATAAGCTTCATAAAAGCTCAGGCATCTAAACCAAGGTAAATACCAACACAGGACCCAACCCCCATAGTTACTGAAGAGTAAAAATTCATGTCATTAGCTATTTCCTATCAGAAATTATAAGATGTGATTTACAGAAGAATTAGGAGCAATATAGCAGAAAATACTTATGTGCCACTATGGCTAAAGCACTCCATGTGCCTTCAGTAAACTCTCCTCCCGATTCCCAGTGGCAATTCTGTGATAGAGAAATATCGCCTTGTGCTTTAGGGTTTGTCCCTCATGAGCGTCACAGGCTTCCACTCTACTCAGAATTCTTCATGAAGCACTTTTAAAACTCCTAAAAGGGTCATACTCTGTAAGATTTCTCTTAATGGCATTTAAACCCATGCAGTTTTGTAATGTATTACATTTTTGCACATAGAAAGAAGAATTCTTTCAGAAGAGCTCTGTTAAGCTTTGGATACTGGCCTGGGGACTAGAAATTGAAAAAAAAATGATTCTTTCAAATGACTATGAAAGGAAACATAGACAATGAGGGAACTGCACACTGCCCAACACTTGCTACTGACTCTGGAAGTATGCATCCGGTTTGTAAAAATCTCTTAGACAGAGTAGCATCGTGCCCACACTTATGCTTCTTTCCCTACCAGGCTGTGAACATGAATGGCAGGAAGGAAGTGAAGCTCCCTGGCCTGGTGTCAGAGCAGATGGGTACCTGCCCTGTGCAGCCTGCAGGCTTATAGTGATTGTGAGCTTCCTCAGTGAGCCAGAGACACGGTTGGGCAGGGTCCAGCTTTCGTGAAATGAGGAGGATGACCATCTTTGTTAGAGTTAGCACTGGTCATTAAATGTACACATACATGGCCTGATGGACAGCACGTGCTGGCTGTAGACTAAGCATGGCCTGTTTCTTGTTCTTTTTATCTTGGTCCATACAGGAAAACATTTCTGGGGGGTGGAGGAAATATACCATTTGAATCAGAGGTGAAAAGCTAAATCCTGTGGCTGGGAGACCTGTAGCTTTGACTTCCTATACTTAAAGCCCTCATCTGTCCAAGTGGGAATTTCTACCAAGGGACTACACTGCCCAGGACAGAGGGGGGCACTTCATGATTTTACTTCTCCCCCTCCACTGCCAACAGCCATGCCCGCCACTGAATTAGGGCTGGAGAGAAGACAGGAAAAGAAGGCTCTGTGAAATACGATGGCATCTCAGGCCAAATTCTTGCAAGGAGAAATTTTCTGATGAATAGAAGTTAAAGCAGAGAACTGAGAAATGTACCCCACTTTCCTGTTTTGAACTCACTAAGGAGGCGACCTGCAAGGCCACCTAGGATGCCCATGTGCCTACTTAGGAAAGTGCATCAGATATAGCAGCTGCATGTCAGACAGAGGGAGGCACAGAACAGGTGATATGATGGTCCTTTAACTCTTGGGCAAAGATCAGAAAGGACTCAGAGGTTCCCTGTAACTTTCAGAGGGGCAAGAGAGGCAGCTAATATGGCTTACTGCAGGGCTGTGAGAGGTAGAGCCATGATTAAAGGCAGGACAGACATCTTACCAAGCCAGGGGCCACGCAGGGGTTACAAGCAGACCTCAGCATGATCCAAAGCACCAGGAACAGTGGAGCAGGGTCACACTGGTGGGAGGAAAAGTTACAAACCTTGGCTAAAGATTTCACAAGACTTCAAGCGACCAAGTGTTCAAGACATCACCATGGTGATAACAGGTACCAGAAAACAGCCCAAGGAATCATGCTGTCTTGGAGAGCAACAGGGAAAGGAACAAGGAAATCAGGAGGTGTGTATATTATTTTTTAAGTGACTTACCTAAAAAGACTAAATTATTAGATTGGGTGAGATTCATGAGTATTATTATTATTATTATTATTATTATTATTATTATTATTATAGGATTTTTGGGTGTGTGTATGTGTGTGTGTGTGTGTGTGTGCAGGGACTTACAGTGATCCTCCTGCTTTCAGCCTCCTTAGGGCTGGGATTAGAAGTGTGTGCCACCATGCCCATACTCCATCACCAGTTCAGCATATCTGGGGGACAAGGCCAGCACAGGATGCAGTGCTGGGGATCGAACCCTGGCCCCTGTGCTTGCCTAGATAAGTGCTCAGTCTGCTGAGCAATCTCAGGAGCCCTTCATCAACAGAATACAATTAGGTCTCACTCTCCATTTCCCTTCCTCCCTACCTCCTGTCTTCCCTCTCCTCCAAAACACCCCATGACAGATCCAGCAGAGGGGCTCAGGAAGAACTTCAAATTATACACAAAAAAAGCAGAAGTGACAGTATGTTCATCCCTCTCTGTGTGCTGTAAATAAGGACTGGCCTTGGGAAGCAGAAATGGATATGCAGCCATACCTACTCTTAGATCACTGGCACCGGATAAGGAAAAAAAGAACAAAGACAACTGTCATCTCCCACACCAAACCTTATGGCGGAGCTATAGCAAATATTCTTAAAGTACAGAGGGAAATTACTCCAGATTGTGGCAGGAAAGGGCTTGTAGGTATTGGTATGCAAATGGCATTCAATTATTCAAAATAACTGACACCGTACATGCCTGATACCTCTGCTTTCTGTGCTACGTCTACCAGTCCTGAGGGTACAGTCGGGCACAGAAGGCAGAGAGATGCATATACACGAGTTCTTTTTAAAGCAGACTGCATAATGGCCATTGTAGAAAAATCTAGAGTTTGGTGTTATCAACTTCAATGCCTAAACAGTACCAAGAAACCCTAAGTTGAAAGCAACCAGCTGCAAAGCTTCTTAAAACCACATCTACTGCCTGAGTACTCTAAAGAGATATTACAAGAAGGAGAAGGAAGAATATGACCTTTTTCCAAGTGACTTGATGAGCTTCTCCCCTTTAGACCTGGGAATTTCCTGCTTCTGGCATCCCTAGAGAAGACAAACATAATTCTGATATACTACTTATGTCTCACTAGAGCATAATCCACACAACACACCTTCCAGCTCACAGACTGCCTTCCCAGGTGGAGAGAGTGACAAAGCAGCACACATTGATAGGAGGGTGGAGGAGGAGGCCTGGCAGCTGTTACAACAGGGTGCGCTGTAGGCTCTTACAGCTGGAACAGCTGGGGTGGCCCTTCAGCTTCTGCTGGTAAGGAAAGTGCAGCCCCTTGAGATACCTCCTGTGGATAGTGGGTCTCACTGCCTCATACAGAGAGGAGCGTGAAGGAGGGAAGGAAAACTGAGGAAGACTTTTTAAAATATCCTTTCCACACCAGCCTGCAGTCTATAAGGGCAGGCAGGAAATCAAAAACAGCGGAAAGTGAGTACATACAGCAGCTCCTGTAGCAGTGACTGTTTCTCTCTCCCACTTCAGTCTCCAGATTCGAGAGCAAATGCTGGGTAAGAGGACGACCTCCGCTTTGGAGAGCAATTCTCTGTTGTCATTTCAAACAGCCTGCATATCACTGGAGTGATGACTCGATGGAACCATTTCACACTGAGAGCTAATACGTCACAATAAAAGGATGCTAAAGCTTGGTAGGTGATTGTTAAAGAGCCACTTGAGTGCCCACAGCTGGATGAAATACCTAGGTACTACCTGCTGGCAGAACTGTTTGGGGCAATACTGTTGGTCTGAGGTCTCACAGAAAAGGCAGAAAATACATTTTCCAGCCCCTAGGGAAGATGGTGGGGGCAGAAATGTGACCGATGCAGGAAATAAGCAGGGAAGGCACAGAGACCTGCATCATCAGAAAAACTGATTTTATTACCAGAAGGGAAGTGTCCTTACTTTTATGGGGTTTCTGTTTCTGTGCATGTTTGTTACCTCTTTTCATTCACTTGGTAAGGATTTGATTCCACTGTTATTGTTTAAAATGAGTAGCTTCCAAGCTGTGTAGTGAGATCCCGTACCAAATATATAAATAAATAAATAAATAAAAAAGAAGAGTCGCATGCCATAGCATACTGCTTTGCTTCCATGAATGCATAATCATATGTTTGCTCCTTTCTACCTTTAATTTTAATTTGAAATAGGACACGCTGCCATGTATAAAAAGGAGAAAAAACTTGTGTGTGGGCTTATACTTCATCTCAGTTTGCTTAATCCTCAACTTTGTGATCACACTTGCATATCCGGGGCAGCAGAGCACTATGGCCATGCTTCAGTTGAACTCCACAAATCCCGTGCAATCAAATGTTCTGGTCCTGGTAGATTTATAAAAGAAAGCACAAAGTTTCGCCTAATCTATCAGGGAAATCCAGTATATGGCTGTCTTGTTCCCAAGGGTCTGTGTGCACACATCCATGTTGAAAGCTCTGGAAGGCAATGACTACAAAGACCACTTAACACTGTTCAACCCAAATTTCTAAAATATCTGCACACAGAAAGCTTCTCTTTAATCACATATGTTAACATCATGTGGGCGAATACAATTTTAAAAGTGCTAGTCAGGATGACTAAAGCCCTCCCAAAGTTGCTTAATTATTTACCTTAATTTAGTTGAAAGTGTTTGCTCCACCTCACAAGGTCAGAATCATCAGTATTATTATGGCTTTTCACACTGGGGTCTAAGATCAGACCTGAGCTTCTACACCTTTCATATCTACTCAGGAAACTAGAATGTGACACTGGCTTTGGGAATCACTGCACTCAATTTAGAACAATGAGGTTATTACTAGTACTTTAAGATAGTATCCCTTTCTCCATTCCTGTCTGGTTTGCACTGCTTGTTGGCTCATTACACAGTTTGGACTCATAATGACCCTCTTGCCATTAGCCTCCCCAGTACTGTAATTACAGGCGTACATCACCACAGCCTGCCTCGGTGGCCAGCTCAGCATGCCTGGGTGTTGGGGGTAGGGGGAGGAGCTGGCTCAGCATGCAGGACCAGGGATCAAACCCAGTTCCTGCCCTTGCCTAAGTAGGCACTTAGTTCTCTGAGCAATCTCACTGGCCCTGTGTGACTCTCCTTGAAGCCCATTTCTTTTTGTTGTTTAAACTTTTGTTACCTTTTGGAATTTTCTCTTTTATAAAGTTATATTTTTATCCATTTTGTTTCCTAAGTGAAGTGAGCGGAACAGTTTCACACAACTCAATGTAGTTCCCTTTTAATTCAGCAAAGATGAAAAACTATTTTTAAACATCATTTCCTTTTGTTTTCTAGCCTTACCTTCCTCCAATGCTTTCTCTCTGTGTCTCTCAGCTGGCCAACTGACATAAAACAGGGACAAATGGGCTTATCACTATGACTGCCCAAAATCTCAATATGTTTGCTACTACATACTTGGAGTATTTGGGAGTTAAGAACCACAAGGTATAAATTCTTCCCCACGTGCATCCTTTCATCTGCAAGAATTTCTGATCAAGGCTAGAAGTAACTTTGACGTGACTAACTGTTTAGGTTGTTTTTTTCTTTCTAATGGTCAAAACCCAATAATAACTTATTTAAACACCTTATGACAGTTTTAAATACAATGCTAGTATGTGATTTTTAAAACGCTTTTCCAAATGTTCCCCTAAATATGAGAGAGCTTTTTTTGTGTGTAGATTTTAAAAATTACAACATATGTAAAAATGTTAGCTAAAAATAGTTAGCTTTAGTTCTATTAAGTATTACAGAAGATTTCAAATGAAATATTTCATAAATAATAAGCTTATTTGTTGTAGAGGACCACCTAAGTGGCTGTTCTTGAAAGAAGAGTGACTGTCTCCATTTTGGCTGAGCACCAGATCCCCAAAACGTTAGATACTACCCCAGCACCCCAATGCAAATTACTTTCTCTGCATACGGCAGAGGTAAATATAGTCCCCCCACCTAGCTCAGCTCATAGTACCCACCTATCTCCCACAATTCTCAGTCATTCCTCCTTAAGCCACTCCCCCTCCACTGACTCAAACCTGGGTATGGCCCTGGGTCGCTCTCTTTGATCTGGAAAGCCATCTTCATGGCTGGACTTAGGGTCCCTTGGCTTCCCAATAATTACAAATATGCCTTAGTGTCTTTACTTTCACTGTGGGTTGCACTGGGAGTGGTAGATTGGAATTAACTTGATGGAATTCTAATAACACATGTTTGGGATTACAAATACTGGCTTCTTGGACCGAGACGAAAACCTGCAGGGGACTCCTACAATTTGTCTCTGGTGTTTCCTTTCATAATCTCCCACTAGATTTTCTTAAATTTTGAAAGCTTGTTTTATTTGTACTTCAAAAAGATCTATAGTTACTGTGGGAAATTTATAAAGCAATATTAGAAATAAAAGTCACATAAAAAGTAATGACAACATATGCCTATGAAATTAGATAATATACAATTATTATACTGAGTCATGTATCTACATAAAACTTTTAAAAATATTCTTCACCTCTCCTAATTAATTATTTGGTAGCATGTTTTCACATTTAATATATTACAAATCTCTGTGGTATAAGGCTTTTCTCCAACACAATTTTAATAACAATATACAATGACGCTAAATATAAGAATATATGTATTATAATTTATACAACAAATCTATTTATATAGAAGATAAATGTTTTTTCTAAGTTGTGAGTTTATAATTCATATTTAAAGGTTTTCAATGTCCGTGTGTGACGTTTAGGGTTCAAGCCAGAGCCTCCTATATAGCAACCGATCCTCTACCCCAGTGCGCATTCCAAGCCCCTGATAGTTATACAACCACACCCTTCTTGCATCCTTTATTGGTCCTCTCTTCGTCTTTCTTCTTTTCAGCAGTACCCACCCATAGCACCACAGAAGTCAGAGGCGTGTCTGCTTCTCTAGTCTTAGAACCAGTTAAGAAGATAACTATCTGTAGACAGAATAGCTCGCTCCATCCCAAACCGATTTTAAATGGAGGAAGGTGCATTTCTAGCTGAAAGAAGTAAAGAAGGGAACTTCTGTCATTGCAGCCTTCTAAAAATAATTTCATGTCTGGCAAGTACAGGGTCCTGAGTTCAATCCCCAGTACCTCAAAATAAATGAATGAATGAATAATTAAATAAATAAAATTCCCAAAACATGTTAACTTTTTGTATTATCTATATTACACAACATATAATTACTGTATTGAGTCATGTATCTACAGATCACTTTTAAAGATATTTTCACCTTTCCTAATTAATTACTTGGTAGCATGCTTTCATGTTTAATACATTATGTTTTTATATTACATCTCTCTATAAATATTAGACAGGCCTGACACTGCAATCTAGTGTACTGTCAATGAGGAAACAAGTAAACTTAGTGTGAATACAAATATAAAGAATCTAAGTCATTTCCTATTCCATTTTGCCTAAAGTAATTTAAAGTTAGATAATACATAGCATAATTGTACAATGCATTAATACTGAAAAATGTTCAAAATATATGAAACAAATATAGATATATAGATAATATATCTATATAGGTATATGTAACAGTTTATTACCTATAGAGTCCACATAATAAAAACTTCTTAAATTTCCTGAATAGTTCTAAAATAACGTTTGTCCTAAATGTAAAATTTAAAAATTACATTTTTGTTATGCCCTGAAGTATTTTCTAACCACATATCTTATTTGAACAAATAAACTTCAAATGCTAACTTATGTTAAGGCAAAACATATGGTAATGTTTCTTAATGAAGTAATCATTAACAAGAAACAAAGCACTAATAATGAGGTGTTTTTGCAAAATCCGTTTATAATGAAATACAATTTTTGAAAGAAATTTTCTGAAAGGAAAATAATGCCTACAACAATATTAGGATCATACACTAGGAAAAAGACAATATCTTCAACCACTAAAACAAATCTTTGTATGAGAAACTCAAAAATATCTGAGATAAATGTAATAAGCAATACTTTAAAACAATTTGTAGTTGATTTTCTGCTAGTAAGCAGTGCTGATAGTCTATTTTTTAAAAAATCTACCATAAAAATATAAAGAAAAATTAATGTGTAAAAACCACCAATAAATTAATTCAATTAGTAAACTACTCTAAAGATGCATTTTCTCACTCATCACCAGTGAATGGCAAATTGCACTCAAAATATCACAAGGTTAGGCTCTTAAATCAGTTTCTACCAACAACAGGAAATATGCCACTTGTTAATCTTGGAATATAGCGTACTCTAGCCAGCGTTAAATGATGCAGTATTTTAAGAATTTAAATTATCATGACAATGTATGGTTTTGCCAAAGTTTCCATGTGAGAATCCTGGAATAACAAAACTTTTCCTGTTCTCTTTTTTCCTCAAAAGCTATCAGTCTAAATCAAAGAGGAAAATACTTGCTCAAATTCACTTTTTGTTACACTACAATCATGTCTCACAGCTACCTGTGGGATGCCTAGAGAATGACTTCTGCAATTTTAATCAAACAGTCGAAAGTAATGCTTATTTCATGATAAGTTCTTTTTTATCTCTATTACAAAGAAATACATAACCGGGACAAAGTCAGAAGCAATAGTCGCCTTCTTAATCTTATTTTCTCCTTCAGTCTTGTTTTTCCCCTTTATAACTGGACTATATAAGTAGAGCAGTGTAGGCTCACTAGAAAATTTGGACAGAGTGAGGATTTCCTTAGTTTCTCTATCAACTGAGACAGAAGCTGGTCTAGCTTGGTTAACACAGACTGGGAAACTGGAAAACAAACTGTTTCAGCTCTTACTTTGCTCAGTTCTCGAGAGAAGTATGAAAGAAAATGAGAAAGCAAAGAGAAGTTACTTGAGATATCTACCAATTCCTTGATCAAATTATATAGATCAATTTTTAGTTCAAATAATTTGAAGTCCTTCAAATTATTGAGGTATGAAAATGGTAAACTAGCATTTGTCAGTCTGGGTAACTGAATCTTGATCTGAAGTCATTACTTTTATAGTATGAAGTTTACAACCAAATTGCTGAGGTTTAATAGGGAGGTGGGTCATGCCCACACACTGCACTCTATAGAATGATTGTGAGGACAATATGCAATATGTCAACTTTCAAAGAAAAAAAGGGGGAAAAGAAAAAAAAAAAAAGTAATGTGGATTTAGAAAGGTTAATGTTTAGTTGTTTGATCAATCTTGTATACCTATATGTATTAATCTAAACTGATCCGATGATGAAAATATGTAAT